>JAPKLW010007445.1:0-15051 GCA_026898455.1 Plectranthus barbatus | reverse complement strand
ATAACTCTGCCCTTGGAGTTATCACCAAAAATAACTGGAGGTCCTCTGACCTTGGTGAGCTCAGAAAATAGGAACTCCTCACCAGTCATATGAGCCGAGCAACCACTATCTATGATCCACTCGCTCGATCTCTGAAGCTGTGTTGCATGATCCTGTTCCTGCAAGAAAATGAAATTATTTAGGTCCCCGATCATCAGCGGGTCCTGCAGGGTTAGATCTCTGGATCATTCCTTTTGGAATCCAGACTTGAGTAATCTTCAGCTCGGTGTTACCCTTGCTGACATCACTCGTGGCCTTTCCCTTCCTTTTAAAATAATGCATGGATTTGTTTTTGGAAGGTGTGGCTGTGTGTGCGGTTCCTCTGGGAGTATTCTTCCTCCGAGGGTGTCGGAAATTTCTTTCCGACCGCTTGTGTTGTCTTGGTGGTCTCTGGAATTGTGGACCACGATGATTAGCCTTCCCAGCCCTTGAGAAAAGGTTTTGATTGGGCTCAGGCCTCCGATAGGTGTTCCTCCTATCGGGAAATATCCTTCTCTCAGTATTCCGCTGAGATTTGGATCCCTTGTAAGCATGCTGGCAACTGGCATACTTGTAAGGTTGGGCGTGGAATCTCTGGACAGCTGGTGCTGGCTATCGGATTCCACTGGCAGCTGACGCTGACTTCCTTGCCTTAGAATATTTCGGCTTAGTCTGCGTCTTCGGGTATGCTGGCGTCCTGTCAGCAGAGGATCTTGCCAGTTTAGGATTTTGTCTTGATGACTCACCCATGTATCTGGACTTATGGTTCCTATGCTGATCAGCCATTCGGGACTGACTGGTATTACCAGCTGGTGCTGATGCACTTACCAGTTTCCCCTTACCATTACCAGTAGTGATTTGTTCGGGCTGGTTTATGCTCAAATCCTTTGTAAATCCCAACCCGGACTTATCAGAAGGCTTTCTCCAATGACTTAGAGCTGCTTCCAAGTCTTTTGAGCCTTTATTTAGAAAATTTATTCTATTTTCTTGCTCCAGAACGAGATTGTGAAAATTATCTCGCTCAGTTTTTGTAATTTGAAAAATTTGGAGCAACTCAAAATGAGTCTTTTTCAAAGTGGCTAGCTCTTCACTGACTGACCTCGATTTTTCAATCTCCTTGGTCAAAATAGAAACTTGATCTTTCAGCGAAGTATTTTCGCCAGCCAAGACATTCTTTATTTCATAAAATTTTAAAAATTCTTTTTGAAGAATGTCTATAGTGACAGCTTCTGAGTCGGAGCAACGCGACTCAGAATCGTCTATCTGATAGAAGGCATGATATGCATTGGGGAAGCTGATGATTGTACCTGATCATCAGCTGCAAGTGCCTCTTCACTGTCAGCACTTCCTTCAGCTGATTCCTCGCCAAAGGCTGCCATGAGTGCCAGTAGAGCTTCCTCTTCTGACTCTTCATCTGACTCATACTCTCCGTCGTCATGGTCAGGAATGTCAGGAACTTCAGTCCTGGTCAGCATAGCCTTGGCAACGGCCTTGGAGGCGCGCTCTTCAAAGAGCTTCTTTAGCCTTTCCCGCTCATTTTTGTCCACCTGTGGACATTCAAACTTTAAATGATCAGGGGATTGGCACTGGTAGCAAGCACGGGGAGCTCTCTTGACGAATTTTCCGTCAGTTGAGCTCAGAGATACTCCCTGCTTTGACTTGGCTTTCTCCAGAAGGACAGCCAATCGTTTCATCTGCTGCTCAAGGTCAGCGATAGAGCCCTCGCTGTCTTTTGAGTTAGATCCCGATGTGGTTGGGATCTCTTTCTGCTGGTTGTGCTGGGCAGCAGGTCTGTCAGCATGGAAGGGCTTCTTGTGCTTCCATTTGAAGTCCTTCTTGACGAAGTAAGCTTCGTCTTGAGCTTTGATGCTGGGGGATCCCATGTTCCTGATGGCCTCATTCTTGTTCACCATCTGGATATCCCACTCATGTGCCTGCAACTGAGCAAATAACTCCTTGGGAGTCATCTTGGATAAGTCCTTCTCCTTGAGAGCTGTCGTCTTCACGAACCAGTCCTCCTTGGGCATCTTGGACAGGATCTTGGCATTAAGATCTTCATTTGAGCACTTCCTGTCCAGGGACTTTAGCTCGCTGACGATGGCGTTGAATCTCGCCTCCATCTCCTTGATGGTTTCTCCAGGCAGCATCTGGAAGGACTCGTACTTGTCCACTGCAACCTGCAATTTGTTGCGTTTCATTTGATCAGTTTCTTGACATAGACTATCAAGATAATCCCATACTCCCTTGGCATTGTCAAACTGGAGGGCTTCCTCCATCAGCGACTCTGGAAGAGAAGCCAGGATCAACTCGTGAGCAATGGAATCCAACTGATTCCGCTTCCTGTCCTCGGCGTTCCATTCGCCTTGAGGCTTTGGGATCACAGCAGCTGGACGATCTCCTAGCTGGTGCTGTATCATGGTGATCTCGATTGGCCCTTTCTCCAGCACATCTTTCATTTCTGGATGGATGCTCTTCAGAGAAATGAGCGACCTCTTTCGCCATATATCATGCTTCACAGTCTTGTAGTCGAGTAGCTTCGGAGTATTCATCTTCGTGTACCTGAGCTAATCAACAGACAAACAAAGGAGTGCAAGGAAACGTGGATCTCGGTCCTAAGCGACTCAGAAACAATCGGTCTATAAGAACCGACTGCTCTGATACCACTTGTTGGTCCCGGATTATCAGGGTATAATTTAGCAGCGGAAAATGTGGATAATCATTTTCTTGCACTTGCTGGATAACCAACTGACTGGGACCTTGTCAGTTGGTAAGTCAACTTGCACTCTGCGTACTCAACTGACTGGCGACTGGCTCGTCAGCTGGTAGCTCAAGACTTAGAATATTTTTAGCCTTGTTTACACAGTTATATCAGTTTTCAGATATACACCAGCACTTGGGTGCTGGGTTTTAAATCAGTATGAAATGCAGAAAGCTGATAAAAGACAAAGGATTTATAGTGGTTCGATCAACTGATCTACGTCCACTCTCCAGTCGTAGCACTGGAAATTCACTATAGAGTAATCAGGTACAAGTTGCCTACGATCTATCTCTAGCTGGTGCGACCCTTGTCCACCACTTCGCTAGATCAACCGCTCCCGGTCTTGTTTCCTTCTTCAACTCTGATCAGCTGATGGAGTGCGAGCACGTCACTTCAACCTCCACAGCTTCACTGGGTGTTTAGTTCTCCCAAGAACGTATCTTCTCAATACGGTAAAAGCCCGTAATAACTCAAGTGCTGGCTGGCACGAGAGCTGCTGTAAACTTCCTCAGAAGAGAAAGAACACCAAAGAGATCAGTAACTTACAAGCTGGAAGCTTGAAGTCTCGTGTTTGAATAAATCAACACACGGATAGCCTTTAGAAAGGCCTCGAAAGAGTTTTGCTTCTACTTGCTTGAGCGTAATAAATTTTCAGTCTTTCGGTAGGTGAAGAGTATTGAATGTTGATGGATCCCAGGTATTTATAGCCGAGGGATCTGATTCAAATCTTCTAGCCGTTTGGACACATCCGGAAAAGGTCTCTGTCCTCGCATGTCCTTCAGACGGCGGCAGGTAGGAATTTCCGGAAAGCGCCATGCTTTTGTCCACTTTATCTGACATTTATCTCTTTATGTCAGAACGGCACTATTCGTCAGTACGAGGAATCGGAACTGGTGTCTTGAACTGATAGACTTTTAGGTATCCTCCCTTAAAGTCATACTTTGTCAGTTTATTCCTCGACGAATCTTCTTTTTGTCTCTAAGACTCTGGGAGAGCGAATCTGGAATTCTGCTGGTAACATCCGACTGGTAGATCATTCTGGTGATCTTGTGCTGGCAGTCTCTGCTGGTGACTTGCGCTGGCACAATCTAAGTCTACCAATATGTCTGATGTTAACTCTTGGAATCTCCCATGACTGGTGGCTTCACCGCTGGTGAATAGTGTCAGTGAGAACACGTATTCTGCTGGTAGGATTTGTCAGCCGCCTGCTGGTGAAATCCTTCCCAACTGGTGAACAGTAACCAGTCATTAGCTCTTCTCATGCTGGTGAACAGTGTCAGCACGAGTCTTTGTCAGCCGCCATCTGATGAAACTTTTCCCAACTGGTGAACAGTAACCAGTGGTAAGTACATCTCATGCTGGTGAACAGTAGCCAGCATGAGTCTTGATCAGCTGCGACTTACAACTCAAAAAGACCTAAACAGGACTTTACATTTGAGACTAGAGCTATTCTAGAGACAAACTGACGCTGGTAGGACTTAGGATTTGATCCACCAAAACACCAAAACTAGAAACTAAACAAGTAGCTACTGGGGAAAGGAAACTTAGCCAAATTTCCCAACAACCCGTTCCCTTGAGGGTGATATGGGGTGGTGACACGGTGCTTTACTCCGTATCTGGCAAGTAGAGATGAGAGCCATCTGTTGCAAAAGTGTGATCCCCCATCGCTGATCAGGGCTCTCGGTGTTCCGAATCTTGTCATCAGCTTCTTCAGGAACTTGATAACGACTTTGGAGTTGTTGGTGGCTGTCGGACTGGCTTCGACCCACCGCGATACATAGTCAACTGCCAATAAGATGTATGTGAATCCTTGCGATTTCGGGAAGGGTCCCATGAAATCGATCCCCCAAACGTCAAATATCTCCACTTCAATCACCGGTGTCTGTGGCATCTCATTCTTTCGCGAGATGTTGCCGGTCCTCTGGCAGCGATCACAGCCTGTTATCCATCCGCGACAGACTTCGTAGATGGAAGGCCAATAGAATCCGCTTGCAAGGATTTTGAAGGCAGTCCGGTTGGCTGAATGGTGTCCACCGGTTGGAGATGAGTGGCATGCCTCGAAGATTTTGTGCCATTCGGACTGGGTTACACAGCGGCGAATGACACCGTCAGCACATCTGCACCACAGGTACGGATCCTCCCAATAGTAGAATCTGACATCATGCAGAAACTTCTTCTTTGCATAAGGGGAGCAATCCGGGGGAAGTACACCGCTGGCCAAGAAGTTGGCAAAATCTGCAAACCACGGAGTCTTAGATTCATACAGTTCCTTCATGTCCCTCAAGGCATAGACCTGCTCGTCGGGGAATGTCTCTCGGATTGTCAATTTCTGATCGTCCCCCTTGACTGGCTCGAGTCTGGACAAATGATCGGCGATGATGTTATCGCTTCCCTTTCTGTCCTTGATCTCCAAGTCGAACTCTTGCAACAACAGAATCCACCGAATCAGTCTGGGCTTGGCATCTTGTTTTGCAAACAAGTACTTGATTGCTGCATGGTCGGTGTAGACAATTGTTTTAGAGCCTATCAGATAAGGCCGGAACTTGTCAAACGCATACAACACTGCAAGCATTTCTTTTTCCGTCGTGGTGTAATTGCACTGAGCTGGATTCATACTTTTGCTGGCATATTGGATCACATGGAAGAGACTTCCTTTCATTTGGCCCAGAGCTGCTCAACAGCATAGTCGCTGGCGTCGCACATCAATGTGAAAGGCTCATCCCAATCTGGTGCAGTCAGGACTGGTGCGGTTACCAGCGCTTCTTTCAGCTTCTCGAATGCTTAATGGCAGTCTTCATCGAAAACGAAAGACACATCCTTCTCCAGCAAGTTACACAAGGGCCGGGATACCTTTGAGAAGTCTTTGATGAACCTCCTATAGAATCCTGCGTGGCCTAGGAAACTTCGGACGGCTTTGACGTTTGTCGGTGGTGGCATCTTCTCAATGGCTATCACTTTGGCTTGATCGACCTCCAATCCTTCGGCTGACACTCGATGTCCCAACACGATTCCTTCTCTTACCATAAAGTGGCACTTCTCCCAATTGAGGCATAGATTTGTCTTGACACATCTCTCAAGTACGGTAGCCAAGTTCTGCAAACAGACATCGAATGAGCTACCAAAAACTGAGAAATCATCCATGAATACCTCCATGATTTTCTCGATGAGGTCGTGGAAGATTGCCGTCATGCATCGCTGGAATGTGGCCGGCGCATTGCATAGTCCAAAGGGCATCCATCGGTAGGCGAATACCCCATATGGACAGGTGAATGCGGTCTTGTGCTGATCTTCCGGCGCCACAGCTATCTGATTGTACCCTGAGTAACCATCAAGAAAGCAGTAAAAAGGATAACCAGATAATCTATCTAGCATTTGATCAATGAATGGAAGAGGTTAATGATCCTTGCACGTGGCGGAGTTTAAGGCTCGGTAGTCAATGCAAACTCGCCATCCCGTGATCGGTCTTTGTGCTACTTCCTCTCCATCACCGTTCTTCACAATTTGCATTCCTCTTTTCTTGGCTACTACTTGTGTAGGGCTTACCCACTTGCTGTCGGAAATCGGGTAGATCATGCCATGGTCAAGGAGTTTGAGAACCTCCTTCTTGACAGCCTCTTGCATGATAGGATTCAGACGTCGTTGTGCTTGTCTCTTTGGTTTCGCGTCTTCTTCAAGGATGATCTTTTGCATGCACAGCGAAGGACTGATCCCTTTGATGTCTCCCATGGTCCATCCAATGGCGGACTTGTATGTTCGCAAAACTCGCAGCAGCTTGTCAAGTTCCCCCTGTGAAAGATAAGCAAAAACGATAACAGGGTAAGTGCTGTCTGAGCCTAGGAATGCGTACCTGAGATGTGATGGGAGTGTCTTGGGCTCCAGAATGGGTGGATTGGAGCTGGAGATCGGCTGTCCTGGGTTTCCGTCGACCGACGAGGGTTCTTCGTCGATCGACGAAGGTGTGGTCTTGGCGTCGATCGACGAGACTGCAGACTCGGTCGATGAGAGCTTTCTGAAGTGGCTCGGCAGCGACTCTCTTTTGCATTCTTTCTCTTGGGTAATTTCCTCGAACACATCTAGTTCCATGACCAGATTTAGGATCTCCTCAGTGGCTTCATCCAGATTTTCAGAAGAGGAGAGGGAATGTTGCAAACAATTTTCCAGAAAATCCGCCTCACTTTTCAGACAAGTGAAGGGGGAAGACATTACCGGGCTGAAGCAGTTGATCATGTGGCATTCTTCTGCATAACTTCCATCGTCGTGCTTCTGCATTGCCTTGTAGATTGAGAACGTGACGGACTCATTGTTCACTCGGAACGTCAGCTTGCCGTCTCGGATGTTGATCAATGCCCCTCCGGTTTTCAAAAACGGTCTCCCAAGGATTAGAGGAATATTTCGATCCTCCTCCATATCAAGTACCACAAAATCGGCTTGAATTATGAAATCCTTGACCTTCACCAGCACATCTTCAACAATGCCCTTCGGATAGGAGACTGATCGATCAGCCATCTGCAGTGAGATCGTCGTGGGCTTGATGCTGCCGATCTTTAGCCGCTTGAAGATTGAAAGCGGCATTAGATTGATTGATGCCCCCGAGTCACAAAGAACCTTTCCGAAGGTCTCACCTCCGATGATGCAAGAGATTGTGAAAGAACCAGGGTCCTCCCTTTTGATCGGCATCTTCTTTTGGATGATGGCGCTGCACTCTTCGAACAGGTTGACCGTCTCATGCTCCAAGAACGGTCTTTTCTGGGAGACCACGTCTTTCAGAAACTTGATGTATCCGGGCATCTCTTGAAGAGCTTCTACCAATGGAATGTTGATATGCACCTTCTTCATTATCTCCAGAAATCGTGCATATCTTTCGTTCAACTTGGTCTTGGCAAACCGCTGCGGATACGGCAGAGGCGGTTTCTTCATTGGTGGTTGAGGAGCAGCCGTCGACCGACGAGGTTCAGGCTCAGTCGACGCCTCTTTTGAGGCCTCGTCGATCGACGAGGATGCTCCGTCGGTCGACGGAGCTTCGTCTTTGGCAGTTTCTGGCTCCTCTTCGGCTTCTTCTTCATCTCGGGCGCCTTTTTCTGATTGTTCAGGCCCTTCGTAGGTCTTGCCCCCTCTCAGAGTGATAGCATTCACTTGATTCCTCTGGTTCTGATTCTTGGGATTGACCTGGGTGTTGCTCGGAAGTTGCCCCGGCTTGTGTTTGGTTCCTATGGCATCGGCGATCTGGCTGACTTGATTTTCAATGATCTGCACGTGCTTTTGCACCTGATCGACCTTTGTGTTCACCCCAGAATTTCTTGCTTCAGCTTTTTCACAGTGTCTGTGGAACCTTCCATGAACTTGGCCAAATTCTCCTCGAGATTCGGCTTCTTCTTCTCTACGACTTCTCCGTTTTGTACGGCGAATCCTGGCGGTGGTTGCTCTACGGCTTGTGGATTTGCATAAGAGAACCCAGGATGATTCCTTGCGTGATTGTAATTGTAGGGCTGGTTATTCTGTTGATTGTGGTGCTGGTAACCACCTCGATAGTTGTTCTGATAACCATTCCTCTGAACAAAATTCACGTCAGCATTGTTCTCCTCGATAGGCCCCTGCGCTGCTTCAACTGCAGCAACCGTTTTTTCTTGCTTCAGGTTAGCAAACTCCTCCCTGAGCTTTTTCAGCTCGGATGCCAAATCCGGTTGCTCGGCAACTTTTTCCACAGCTTTTTCCACCACTTTCTCTACAGCTTTCACTGGCCGAGTTCGGCATGTAGACCACCGTTGAGTGTTGTTGGCCATCTTCTGGAAGAACTCCATGGCCTTTTTCCCACTTTTTGTCATGATGGTGTCTCCAAGTGTGGTGTCCACCAGTTTGGCTGTTTTGTCATTTAGCCCTTCATAGAATGCTTCAGCTTGTTCTCCCGGCGAAAAACCATGTCCGGGACAGGCTCTCAGCAGGTCCTTGAATCTATCCCATGTCTCGCTGAAGCTTTCATCAGGCCTTTGAGCGAACCTGATGATTTCTTTCCGCCTTTGCCGAATCACATTCGGAGGGAAGAAGTTCCTTAGAAACTCGTTTCTCAGTTCGGTCCACGTACTTATGCTTCCTTTGTCCAGTGCAGTGAACCATGACTGTGCCTTATCCCTCAGAGAGAATGCGAACAGACGCATTCGGATGGCACTCTTGCTGACTCCTCCAATTTTCACCGTATTGCAGAGCATGATGAACTTGTCCAAATGCGCATAAGGGTCCTCGGTAGCTCTTCCTCCGAATTGGTTTTGTTGCACCATCTGTACCAATCCGGTCTTCAGTTCAAAATTATTGGCATTGATGCCAATCTTGAAATCTGTCTCCTTAAACCGAGGTTTGTACCGGTTCTGCATGGCTTCTTCTTCCTCCTCCTCATCGTCAGACTCTTCTGGAGGAGGATCCTGATTGTCTTTCTCTCCATTGTCGGGATTGTCCTCAAACAGCGGGTTATGGCGAAGATCCCTTCCATTCGGATTGTTCCTCTCGAGGTCGTATTGTTGAATCAGCGCCCTCATAGCTTGGACTTCTTGGAGAAGCAAAGCCTGCTCCTCTGCAGTTAGGACTGGCGGAGGCGGTGGTGCATTATCTTCCATTGTTGACCACTCGAACTTTCCTGAGCACGCTTGTTCTTTCGGATCTTTCTGCAAGTGGCTTCAATATCCGGGTAATAGTAGAGCGGGTCCTTTCCTTTGGCTCGTGTGCTTATGCACTACCTGTACAGCAAAGGAGGTAGTGAGATACAACTGGAAAATAAAAACGAACGAACTGAAATTCTGAGAAAGAAATACGAAGTCGTCGATCGACGAGACGTATCCGTCGATCGACGGAAGTAAAAGAGCTTCGTCGATCGAGGCTAAATAGCGTCGGTCGATGAGGAAAACAAAAACGCGAGAAAATTTAGAAAAATACGAAAATTACAGCCTAAAGCAATATTTCAATCACAGATTTAATAGTAAGATTAATTCTATTCCTTCCCCGGCAACGGCGCCAAAATTTGATCACTAGAATTATTAGGACAGTGACTTAGCAGAGCTAATAATACAGCGGCAAAGTTAAAATTATCGATCCCTCAGGGAAAGAAGTAACGAATAATCTTGAAGTACTAAATCAAGCGTTCTTGAAAGTATTGATTAGGAAAATCAGATGAAAAGGTTTTGGTAATCTCAATCTTTGCAAACGAAAATTTAACAGAAAAATTAAATAGCTTTTGAAGTCAAATAAGAGAAATACAGATCCTAGGGATATCTACCTATCAAGTACAACATGTATGAACGAATCGATTAATTCCCAAGTTTAATTCCTCTTCGTAGTGAAACATCAGAAAATTATTACGAACTTCTTTGTCTGACAATTCGTAAAGTAAGTTAGTCAATTACCTATCTCCGTTCGGTCTCAAGATAAATTAACTAACTCCAAAAAGATCTACAGATTTATTCCTACAATTAATCTCCTTCAGTTACGACAAGAAATCAAATTATATTGTGAAAATCTCTTTCGATTGAAAACTATTACAGTTACGTCTCTAGAATTCAACTAGTAATCCTAAGTTGTGGCCAACATACTTAAAGATTAAGAATAAAACCAGATTTCACAAACTACGAAGGGAAAGGGAAAATAATTCGATTAATCACAACATGCATACATTGATAGTTCGAAACCCTAGAATCTGAGAAGGGATTTAGCCACACATATTCAGATTAATACTCATCATAGAAAAATACAACCTGAATTGCATAAAAACTGGAATCCGAAAATCTTCTCGTAGAAACTTGTCTTCAAACATAAAAATTCTTCAACTCTAATATTCTCTCTCTAAAAACATACACGCTCTCTGAAAAAACGAATTATACATGAGTATTTATAATGATGAAAGATGTATCTAGCATTATCTAGGATTAGATATGCATCTATCTCCAAATCAGATGAGAAACAGGATTCCCGCATGCGCGTCGACCGCTTCTGATCCTCGTCGATCGCGTCTCAACATTTTAGCTCGTCGATCGCGTCTGAATGGAATCGATCAACGAGGTCTCCTTTGCTTCGTCGATCGACTAAGGGCCTTCGTCGATCGACGAGGTCTCGAACACTGGGTCCTGATTCTTCTATTTTTCGACTAGAAACCTGCACGATTCATCAAACACGGCATTCCAAGTACAAAAACTGACTCATGCACAAAAACAAGTACAAAAACGATCTAAACACTACACAATCAGTCAAAGAACTGCAAGATAAGTTGGTGAAAATCCTAACTTATCAAGGGTGTTCAAACCTCCTCTTGTTATCCTGTCGAGGTGGTTGACTGGAAGATGATTGCACCGCTGTATTTTTAGGCAGGGTTGCCTCTATTGCCATTGCTCTCCTCAGTGCGGACTTGTATGTCAGTCCCTCCAAGCAAGCTAGTGCAGTCTGGATTTCCCTTCTCAGTCCGGATCGGAACCTTTTCAATTTCTTGTTATCCGTATCGATATGTTCCGGTGCATAGCGCGACAGTGCGCAGAACTTACGGTCGTACTCTTGCACAATGTCCGTTCCCTGCTTCAGATTCATAAATTCTTCTTCCTTGCTCAATTGGTACGTTTTCGGGACGTACCTCTCATATAGTTCGGCTTTAAATTCTTCCCAAGTAACAGTAGCAGCCACTTCATCAGTGAGGGTGCTCAAATGGCTTTCCCACCAATAATCTGCTTCGCCTTGTAGTTGATAAGGCATACAGATCATTTTCTCCTCTTCGGTGCATTGGAGGTAGCGAAAGATTCGTTCCATGCCCCGCACCCAGATGCCGGCTTTCTCGGGGCTTCCAGTACCGTCATAAGTAGGCGATTTTTGTTGAGAAAATATTTCCCCAATCTTTCAAGGTGGAGGAGGAGGTGATGCCTCTTGTTCTCTTTCCCCCTGCTCCTCGCTTTCCTCATCCTCTTCCTCATGGATTTCATGAAGATTTCTCATACGGGGTCGGCCTCTTAGCGGCATTCTATAAAATAGGCACAATAGATGTTAAGCGCAATTGAATAACAGATTAGTTTTGCGAAAATAAACATTCTCATACAATTACTCGCGTATTCCTTGATCATCAATCATGGTTACAATCAATCATGTGGTATTATCATGCTATAGCGTATCTCGCTATTCATTTTAATTCCAAAATTTCACAACACTATGCATGTACGGCTATCATTTGTTTCCCATTTCGCGTTCCGACAAATCGCCTCGATAAAATAAGATTAACTAATACAATAAATATATTTTTGTACGCCTCCAAGCTTGCTAACATTTTTTTTTGTTCCCTCGAAATTACGACTTAATGCTTAGTTCGACCCTCTATACTTGATTCGGAGGTTTTCCCATAATATGATTTGCAAAATATCATATAATTAGTTGTTGTTCAATGTTGAGTCTCGTAGTGCATGTTTACGGAAACCATTTTTATCTTTCGATTCCTTTTTGGGTCGTGTCGCGGCCTGTGGTCCTGTCAATGGTGAGCCTGCGACATTCTGCCTTGTTTTCAGGTGTCCGTCGTTGCCCGCGGTTGGGGACCACGGCATTTGGCCTACGTTTTAGGTCTCTGTCGTTGCCCGCGGCAGGAGCCCGCGGTGAAGAATTTTCAGGCCTGTCGTTGCCCGCGGTGCGTGACCGCGGCTTCTAGCTGGGAATTGGTTAGCGAGGCGCGGTCCGCGGCCTTACCCGCGGCCTGACCGCGGTGATTTGCCTTGTTTCCGAGCCTCTGTCGTTGCACGCAGCGATGGCTCGATTTGTTGTGTCTCCCGCGTCCCGTGGCCTCCTAACTCAACGAATCCTTGCCATTTTCACGTATCGACTTTCTCTTACTTGAAGTTGCTCATATTTGTTTCTTCACTTCTTAAGTTTATTATACAACGGTTGTATATATATATTCGAACTTCAACTATTATAATGTAACCCGCTACATAACTCATTCATTTGAGAATATATAATCAATCTTTTCCCCCAAAACTTTCTTCATTCACACCATGAGTACATGGATAATTTGGAGTTCAACGTCGATTAAAAATTTGATTTTTTTTCCATTACTTCACGACAAAAATTGGATTCCCTTTGGAATCGATCGACAATGTTTAATCATTCATGATTATATTTTAAATACTTCCCAAAATATGGAATAATACTAAGTTAGGATTGCTACGCTAATCCTAAGTCAAAAGGTGAATCGCTTCTTTTCTTCACGGATGGAATACTTCATCATTATCATCCCATGCCGGTAAATGAGCTGCGGCGTCTTGATCAAATTGATATTGCACCTCGTCGATTAAATTCCAATCCTCGTAATCGTGAGCCTCATGACCTACCACTCCTAGCTCGGGTTCGGCTAGACCTCCATTCAAGTTCCCTTCGTTGTTTCCCGGTGGTGCATCGTTCATGGCTAGTAGGGCCTCATCGTTCTCCTCCCATTCGTTTAAGTTTCCCATCTCATCCCACATCATGGGGTCGTCGTCGAGTCCTAGTTGTCCTTGATCGTCTTCTTCGCCTTCTTCTTCCTCCGAGTCCTCTTCTGGGTCTTCTTCTTCTTCGGGGTCTTCCTCGTCTTCGTTGGCGGCTTCCATCGCTTCATCTGGAGCCGGTGGTTGGTGTGGGTCCTCCACTTGATCCATCTCTTGGAGGTTGACCTTGTAGACTCTCGGGACTCCCCTTCCTCGAACTCCATCCATGACATAATCAACTACGCTCTCTTCATATCCGGGAGGCATTCTAGGTCCAGAGCCATAGGGTCCAATTGGTGGTTCACCCACCTCATCATCTTGGGTCCAAAGTCGCTCCATGAATCCATCGGCATCGGCGAACACAAGGTTTTGCTCCACAAGTACTCGTAGGAAATCGCTTGCTTGCTCCCAAGCCCATGGTCGCCAATTAACGGGTAAGATTTCCATGAGCCTTACGATTGCTTGGGCATCGTTGATCCCGTATTCCTCTACGGAAACCCAATCGTTGCAAAATTGGTTAACTAGTGAGTGCACGTTCGGTTCGTTGGCGTAGTTCCTGTTGAAGTAGAGATCGAGCATTGCCCTCCGGCGTGTTTCATCGCGAACTTGTCATCCTAACACGTTTCTAAACATGGCTGCGAGAACGAGATCGGTTGGGTTAGTCGTGTGAAATAATATCAATTAATTAATACAAATAAAATGTATTAAGGTATGATGTTTCACATCGGTTGTGATGAATTTTCATCACGATTAAGTATATATATTAAGGTTGTCCGAACGATGCAAACGCGAAATTCTTTCGCATTACATAATATATAATAGCCTAATAAAAATCTAAAAACAGAAAATCCAACAATGCATGACAATAATTTTATTTATTCTCAAAATCAATCTCATCACAAAATTTCAACTACTATATAATCATGCAATAATAATTCACCAAGTGTATATCATATCATTCAAGAAATTCACATGTTCCATATCTAATCATGCTTTCCAAATTCGTGCTTCACAATTCACAATCAATATATAATTTTAACTCATCAACTCTTAAAACTCATGCTTTCATAAAATATTTTGATTTACAAAATATGCTCCCAAGTGGTACTTTAAACCGTAAATCATACTCCTTCAAAACAATATCAAGCTTCTATTAAACCTTTATGCTCAAATGTTTTAAAAAGTTTTAAGCCCATAAAAGCGTACCTCGATGTTTGATGATGGTGTGGCGCGTTATGGAGAGGGATCGAGCTTTAACAACGGTCACAATTTCCGAACCAACAAAGAACACAAAATGGTTCCAAATTCTCATATAATCCAAATAATTCAATTGATGGCATGTTTTCAAGAACATAGGTTTCAAGTTTTGCATAAGAAAGAATTAGGCTCAAATTTGCTATCTCTTTAAATCAAAGCATGGATTCAATGGAAATCAAGATAAGAGATAGATTCAAAGCAACCAAGTCAAGAGATATATGAGCATAGAGAAATCATGGAAGTTTCACAAGGAATCCAAAGAAGGTTATGTCAAAAGCTAGATGAACATAGATAATACATGGAAATTCTATAAGGATTCCAAACAATTATTTCAAGAAGATGAGCATAAGGAATTTAGGGGATTTTCACAAGGAATTCAAACAATTATTCCAAGAAAGCAAGCATGAGGAAGTTATGGGAATTTCAAAAGGAGTTCAAACAAGTGTTTCAAGAAGGCATGCATGCTCATACTAAACAAATATTCCAATCAAGATTATAAATGAATAATCATGGAATTCAAATAAGCATGCATTAAATGGAAACCTCGAATCT
>JAPKLW010007444.1:0-15052 GCA_026898455.1 Plectranthus barbatus | reverse complement strand
AAATTAATTCAAAATTCAAATTTGTAATAGATAGATATTTTTTTCTAATTTTGGGGCCACGAGGAATTTTTGTTTGCCATAATTGTCCTCGTATGATATGTGATTTATTTATGTGCGCAATTAAGCATGTGTAGATAATAGGAAAATCATGTTTTATCGTTTTTATTATTTACAGCTTTCCAAGCATGCTTATGTGATTAATTTCTTTTGTTGGATTATATTTTGGGAATTTTTGGGCTTGTTTAATCACATGCAAAAATTTGGAAAATATAATAACAAGGAAATTATGTGTGCGCATAAAGAAACCTTTTAAAAGAAAATTACTAAGCAGATTTTTTAATTAAAATCAATAGACCTCCACAAAGCGGTCCTAGGCTGTAAGTGTATCTCTCGTTCTAGTAAACGTCTACGAGTGTAGCTTGCTAGTTCCCGGAGGTGCATGGGTACGGTTGTTGGGATTTCTAGACAAACAATTTAAATCATGTTAATAGTGGGAGGGCTTTGCGTAAACATCTACGAGTGTAGCTTCCGTAGATCTCTTTCACAAGTATTCTAGGATTGATTTAAATTATAGATAACAAAAGCTTTAAGGGCTGTGTGGTATGGTTACGTGCCATGCTAAACTGTCTCTTTTGGCCGGAGTTAAATTTGTGGTTAATTGCTTAGAAGCATCTTAGAATATAATGCAAGAATTGCATCCCTGTTCTTGAGAGATGGCTTGGTCTAAGGTTTTCACTAATTATTAATTTCTAGTGTCAAAAGCATCCTGACATGGTAGTGAAATTAAATGAATTGGGGCTTAAAACCCGCAATTCTGGTTGAGGGTGACATCGTAAACGTCTACGAGTGTAGCTTGCGGTGGGAACTCTTGGGCAATTAGTGGAAAATATTTGTATTTCATTTATTAAAAGGTTTTCAATGCATTTGTTTTCGAAGTTCAACATGTATGTTCTTATTTAAGATTCTTTATTGTTTCGGATATGTCTATGTCTAGTGTTATCAATATTCTCGCACAAAATTCTCTAACTGGTCCAAACTTCCTGGAATAGAAACGCAACCTTGAATACATCCTGATTGTGGAACAACACATGTTCGTTCTACAAGTACTTTGTCCTATAAGTGCCTACTACTGTATCCTCGCAAGAGGAAATAGACTATTACAACGAGTGAGAGAGCACGTAGTTTCCATGACTCACCTCATGGATGAGCTAACTGTGCACAGTGGAGGTATCGACGCTGAGGCTAAGGTCGATATCATATTGAACTCTCTACCCAAGTCCTTTGAGAGTTTTAGACTGAATGTTGTCATGAACAAGAAAGAGTATACTCTTAACCAGTTTCTCAATGACTTGATGGCAGCTGAATCGGTCATGAACCCTCAGAAGGTTGCCTTGGCCACTTCTGGTAATCTCTCTGTTGTACCGAAAGGTATGAAGCGGAAGAAAGGGATTAAGAAGTGGACCAAGAAGACACCTGTGAAGGATGGTGGGGCTGGGAAAAAGCCTAAGGTGGCGACTGAAAGGGACAGGTGCTTCAGGTGTGGTAAGAAAGGACACTGGAGGAAAGATTGTCAAGCCTACAAAGCTAGACAAGGTATGCCATTTTGCATGTATAACTGTAAGCATGATTAGAGTAAGTTGTTGCTCTTCTAGAGCTGTAAGCACTAACTTGTTGATCATGTTGTTGTACTTTGCAGGGGACCGTGCCGACAAGGCTGGTGAGTGATGGCAAGAAGATACAAAACTGGATGAAGGCAACGTTTTATGACGGAGCTTCATGGAGTTTTCTTTTCCTTATGATTTGATGAACTAAATACATTTGAGAGTCTATTTGTGGGCCGTGGTTTATCGGCAGGACAAATTTTATCAACTTTTATGGATATTTGTTATTTATGATTGGTAGTAACAATGTTATCCGTTATGAGATGTTGATATACAATCTCTATGTTATTTCGATCAAAACATGTCCTTTATATTGCATGTAATTCATCCGTAATTGATAATCCTAGGAAGAGAAAACTTACTTCTTCTGATGAGGATCTTACATATCTCTGGCACTTGAGACTGGGTCACATCAGCTTGAAGCGGATTTAAAGACTTGCAGATGACGGTACATTGGACCTAGTCCGGGCTGTACCTTATCAAGTCTGTGAATCCTGCATCGAGGGCAAGATGTCAACTAGGCCTTTCAAGGCTAGTCTCGAGCAGAGGAAGTGTTGGAATTGATCCATTTTGACTTATGTGGACCGATGTCCACGCAGGCTCGTGGAGGGTACGAGTACTTCGTCACTTTCATTGACGATTACTCAAGGTACGGTTACGTTTACCTGCTTCGCTACAAGTCTGAATGCTTTGAGAAATTCAAAGAGTTCAAGGCTGAGGTAGAAAAGAAGGTCGGGAAAACTATCAAGTCACTGCGATCTGACCGCGGTGGCGAATACCTCGGTAACGAGTTCCTGTAGTATTTGTCAGAAAATGGGATTACATCCCAGTGGACTGCACCGGGTACTCCCCAGCAAAATGGTGTAGCTGAAAGAAGAAATAGGACTCTTCTAGAGATGGTAAGATCAATGATGAGTTATGCAAACTTACCAATTTCGTTTTGGGGCTACGCATTGGAAACAGCAGCTTACGTGCTTAATGCGGTGCCTTCTAAATCAGTTCCTAAGGCACCTTCTGAGCTCTTCCTTGGTCACAAACCTAGTTTGTGCTAGTTTAGAGTATGGGGCTGTCCGGCACACGTACGGTCGAAGGAACCTGATAAGTTAGAAAGCAGGTCAAAATTAATGTTGTTCATAGGGTATCCCAGGCAAACGAAAGGTGGTTACTTTTACTGTCCTGAGAGTCAAAGAGTCGTTGTTAGCACCAACGTTAGATTCTTGGAGGACGAGTATGTGAGTAATCACAAGTAAAGGAGTGATATCATTCTTCAAGAAATTGAGAACGAGAATGCAATTCCAAGGGAAGGGGAATGTGTAGATGTGGGTGCACCTGTGAGAGATACAGCACCACAGACACGTTCTTCAGTGCAAGGTGCAGGACCACAAGTCACTGCACCTACTACTGACACGGCACCGATGCCTCGTCGTAGTGGGAGAGTTATTTTCAATCCGAAAAGGTACATGTTCGTGGGTGAGTCTTCGGACTTGAGCCCGGAAGACGGACATGAGGACTCTGACCCACTGACTTACGAAGAGGCAGTGCAGGACAAGGATGTTGCCAAATGGCGTGTCGCAATGGATTCTGAAATTGAATCCATAACTGCTATGGATGTATACCAGAAAACTGATTTGCCGGATGGCTTTAGGGCCATAGGGTGCAAATAGGTATACAAAAGAAAGAAAGGGGCGGATGGAAAGATCACGGCTTTTAAGGCCAAGCTGGTGGCAAAGGGTTATAGTCAGAAAGAGGGCATTGACTATGACAAAACATTTTCACCCGTAGCCATGCTCAAATCCATCCGGATACTCCTTGCCATAGCTGCGCATATGGACCTCGAGATCTGGCAGATGGATGTAAAAACCGCTTTTCTAAACGGTTACCTTGAAGAAGGTAGAGACATCTATATGCAGCAACCCGAGGGTTACATAAGCAAAGGAGAAGAACATCTTGTCTGGAAGCTTAGGAAGTCCTTGTATGGACTTAAGCAAGCATCAAGGTCGTGGAACTTACGTTTCAACGATGTGATTAAATCCTATGGATTTGCACAGTTGGAAAACGAAAGTTGTGTTTACCGACTTTGTGTCAGTGGGAGCGTGGTCTTCCTTGCACTTTACTTTTATGACATACTCCTATTTGGAAACAACGAGGGAGTGATGTCCAAAATCAAAGTTTGGTTATCCGGACAGTTCCAAATGAAGGATCTGGAAGAAGCTGGCTACATTCTTGGGATTAAGGTCTTACAAGATCGTTAGAGAAGAATGTTGAGCTTATCCCAGGCATCCCATGTGGATACTGTGATAGCCCGGTTCAGCATGCAACTCGCCAAGAAAGGCTTGCTACCTTTCAGACATGGCGTTCGTCTTTCTGGTGGGCAGTGTCCTCAGACACAGCGGGAGAAAGACAAGATGAGTCTTGTACCATACGCTTCGGCTGTGGGTTGTCTCATGTATGCGAGGCTGTGTACCAGGCCAGATATCTGTTATGTCGTTGGCATGGTAGCAAGATATCAGTCTAACCCTGGACAGGCGCACTGGACTGTTGTAAAGCATATCCTCAAGTATTTGTAAAGAACTAGGAATTTCTGCCTAGTTTATCAAAGTGAGGATTTGTGCCATGTGGGTTATACAGACTCGGATTTCCAAGGGGAGCAGGATGAGAAGAAATCAACCTCAGGATATGTGTTTACCCTGGGAGGTGGAGCTGTATCTTGGAGGAGCTCAAAGCAGAAATGCATTGTTGACTCCACCATGGTGGCGGAATATGTCGCCGCCTCTGACGCCTCAAAAGAGGGGGTGTGGCTCCGGAACTACCTTTTAGAGTTGGGCGTGATCCCGAGTTTGCCGAGGATCATCACAATTTATTGTGATAACTCTGGTGCAGTGGCAAACTCAGTGGAACCGCCGTCTCACAGGGCAAGCAAACACATAGAGAGAAAGTACCATATCATACGAAAAATCGTATCGAGGGGCGATGTGCTGATTAAGAAGATTGACACTGCTGACAATCTTGCTGATCTGTTTACAAAGAGCTTGCCGCGGAAAGTTTACGAAAGACATATTCGTGAGCTGGGTCTGAGGTGGATGCCGACCACTGATAGTGGTTAAAGTGACAGCAGACTAGAAAGACAGACAGTATACTCTGTAATAGCTTAGTTATTCTTTGAGTATAAGTGGGAGATTGATGGGTTTTGTATACTGAAAGCATTTATTACAATGAGTAAACAACGGTTTATGTCTCCTATCTGTAAACAATCTTACATGTATGAACAATGGTATCCTCTTGTCTCACCGATAGGGACGATCATACGGCGTGTTGTAGATCGCAGAAGACAGTATGATCACTTGACCTAGTGAGACATAAACTTGATCATAGTCGAGACAGCGTATGAGGATACGTCTGTGCGGATGGTTGCGGCATTGTCGGAATAAGTAGTCTGTCTTGGTTACTTGACATGCTGGTACGCAGAGGTGGCGTATTGATGGACCGCAGTGAGATGTGTTCGTCTGTCTGACATCTGCGAATACAAGATCTCGTTATATTGATTGAGTCCAAACCCTAACGAAGGTTCAGGGGTTTTCACGGGTTGACTGTTGCTTTGACTTGCCATGGTGGAGAGCCTAAGTAACGTGCTCGTATATCCGCATCTTGGGTAACAGCAGTTCGTGTAGTACTGCCTGAGACTGAACTTAGGTAACCATATCCGAGTAATAGGATGGGGACATTCCCTGAAGAGCTCAATAACATTCATCGTGCCAAAGTCCTGCAGGTTGATTAAGTTCAGGCACGAGTCATAAGGTTTGAGTGGTACTACTAATGAATTATAAGATATTAATTAATTGTAGTTAGAGCTTGTCAAAGGCTCCGATTAATTAATGGATGTCCAGTAACCTTAAATATGGGGTTTCTCAATTAATGCAACCCTTTCTCATAACGTGGTAATAAAGGGGTAGGTCAGTATTAATTCTGTGGTGAAAAAGAATTAATATTAATTAATTAATTGTGTCCTGGGTTGTGGACATGGGAATTAATTAATTTATAGGCCCACTTTATTATTTGCATTAGGTCCCAGGACTGGCCCAATTAAATATGTTGAATTGTGCCCAAAATGGCCCATTAGGGTTTCCAACCCTAGGTCTATAAATAGACAGCTCTCTCTCATAAGTCATAAGACAGTTGAAACACAAACCCTAGAGAGAGAGTGTGTGGGCGCCGATTTTGGGAAGAAAAAGGAGGAGAATTTTGATTCTGGTCCTTCTCAGAATACAGATCTACGGAGTCCTCACCAGTAGTAGATCTGAACAGCATTGGGACACAGCCCTGAAGATCTAATCTGGAGAACAGATTTTTCTTTTCTTCTCTATTTCTTTTTCGATTTTAATCTAGAAATTAGATCTCTAATTTTTGTTTCCGCAGATTAAATCGGATCGCGTGGTTGAATTGAGATTTAGAATTCAAACGCGAAAGATCGGTTCAGACTCGACGGAGTTACGGTAAACCCTAAATCCACAATTCTTCGTATTAAATTCATAGGAGCATGCTAGGGTTTTGAGAATTTTAATTATGAGCAATATCCATAGATCGATCCGGTTCAGTTTGGTTTTGGTGATTCGGTTCACGGAAAAACCCTACACCTGATAACTTAGAAAGCAGGTCAAAAGTAATGTTGTTCATAGGGTATCCCAGGCAAACGAAAGGTGGTTACTTTTACTGTCCTAAGAGTCAGAGAGTCGTTGTTAGCACCAACATTAGATTCTTGGAGGAAGAGTATGTGAGTAATCACAAGTCGAGGAGTGATATCGTTCTTCAAGAAATTGAAAACGAGAATGCGATTCCAAGGGAAGGGGAACGTGGAGATGTGGGTGCACCTGTGAGAGGTTCAGCACCACATACACGTTCTTCAGTGCAAGGTGCAGAACCACAAGTTACTGCACCTACTACTGACATGGCACCGATGCCTCGTCGTAGTGGGTGAGTTATTTTCCAGCCTGAAAGGTACATGTTTGTGGGTGAGTCTTTGGACTTGAGCCCGGAAGACGGACATGAGGACTCTGACTCACTGACTTACGAAGAGGCAGTGCAGGACAAGGATGTTGAAAAATGGCGTGTCGCCATGGATTCCAAAATTGAATCCATAACTGATATGGACGTATACCAGAAAACTGATTTGTCGGATGGCTTTAGGGCCATAGGGTGCAAATGGGTATACAAGAGAAAGAAAGGAGCGGATGGAAAGATCAAGGCTTTTAAAGTCAGGCTGGTGGCAAAGGGTTATAGTCAGAAAGAGGGCATTGACTATAACGAAACCTTTTCACCCGTAGCCATGCTCAAATCCATCCGGATACTCCTTTCCATAGCTGCGCATATGGACCTCGAGATATGGCAGATGGATGTCAAAACTGCTTTTCTAAACGGTTACCTTGAAGAAGGTAGGGACATCTATATGCAGCAACCCAAGGGTTACATATGCAAGGGCGAAGAACATCTTGTCTGGAAGCTTAGGAAGTCCTTTTATGGACTTAAGCAAGCTTCGAGGTCGTGGGACTTACGTTTCAACGATGTGATTAAATCCAATGGATTTGCACAATTGGAAAACGAAAGTTGTGTTTACCGACTTTGTGTCAGTGGGAGCGTGGTTTTCCTTGCACTTTACGTTGATGACATACTCCTATTTGGAAAAAACGAGGGAGTAATGTCGGAAATCAAGGCTTGGTTATCCGAACAGTTCCAAATGAAGGATCTGGGAGAAGCTGGCTACATTCTTGGGATTAAGGTCTTACGAAATCGTAAGAGAAGAATGTAAAGCCTATCCCAGGCATCCTTTGTGGATACTATGATAGCCCGGTTCAGCAATCAACTCGCCAAGAAAGTCTTGCTACCTTTCAGACATGGCGTTCATCTTTCTAGTGGGCAGTGTCCAGATATCTGTTATGTCGTTGTCATGGTAGCAAGATATCAGTCTAACCCTGGACAGGCGCATTGGACTGCGGTAAAGCACATCCTCAAGTATTTGAAGAGAACCAGGAATTACTGCCTAGTTTATCTAAGTTAGGATTTGTGCCCTGTGGGTTATACGAACTCGGATTTCCAAGGGGATCAGGATGAGAAGAAATCAACCATATCATACGAGAAATCGTATCGAGAGGTGATGTGCTGATCAAGAAGATTGACACTAAGGACAACCTTGCTGATCCATTTTCAAAGAGCTTGCTGCAGAAAGTTTACGAAAGATATATTCCTGAGCAGGGTCTGAGGTGGATGCCGACCACTGACAGTGGTTAAAGAGATAGCAGGCTAGATAGACAGATTGTATACTCTGTTATAGCTTAGTTATGCTTTGAGGAGATTGATGGGTTTTGTATACTGAAAGCATTTATTATAATGAGTATACGACGGTTTATTTCTCCTATCTGTCAAACAATCTTACATGTATGTAACAATGGTAACCTCTTGTCTCACCGATAGAGACAATCATACCGCGTGTAGTAGATCGCAGAAGAGAATATGATCACTTGACCTAGTGAGACATAAACCTGATCACAGCCGAGACAACGTATGAGGATACGTCTGTCCGGATGGCTGCGACATTGTCGGAATAAGTAGTCTGTCTTGGTTACTTGACATGCTGGTACGCAAAGGTGGCGTATTGATGGACCGCAGTGAGATGTATTCGTCTGTCTGACATCAGCGAATACAAGATCTCGATATTGATTGAGTCCAAGCCCTAACGAAGGTTCAGGGGTTTGCACGGGTTGACTGTTGCTTTGACTTGCCATGGTGGAGAGCCTGAGTAACGTGCTCATATATCCGCATCTTGGGTAACAGCAGTTTGTGTAGTACCGCCTGAGACTAGGTTTAGGTAACCATATCCGAGTAATAGGATGGGGACATTCCCTGAGGAGCTCAATAACATTCATCGTGCCAAAGTCCTGCAGGCTGTTTAAGTTCAGGCACGAGTGATAAGGTTTGAGTGGCACTACTCAGGTATAATAAGATATTAATTAATTGTAGTTAGAGTTTGTCAGAAGCTCTGATTAATTAATGAATGTCCGGTAGCCTTAAATATGGGGATTCTCAATTAATGCAGCCCGTTCTCATAACGTGGTAATAAAGGGGTAGGTCAGTATTAATTCTGTGGTGAAAAAGAATTAATATTAATTAATTAATTGTGTCCTGGGTTGTGGACATGAGAATTAATTAATTATAGGCCCACTTTATTATTTGCATTAGATCCCAGGACTGGCCCAATTAAATATACTGAAAAAAGGCCCAGTAGCACATAGGGATAAAATCTTGGGTCTATAAATAGACCACTCTCTCTTGGAAACCCTAGCCACTTGTGTGATTATTCAAATCAGTCAAAACCCTAGAGCAGAGAGAGAGAGGGGCGGCGCCTGTAGAGGGGAGAAGAAGAGTTTTTCTGCTCCAGCCTACAACACAGATCTGTGGAATCCTCACCAGTAGCAGATCTGAACAGCATTGGGTCACAGGCCTGAAGATCTGATCTGGAGAACAAGATTTTCTTTTCTTTCTCTTTTTTGATTTTCGATTTCATCTAGAAATTAGATCTCTAATTTATGTTTACGCTGATTAAATTGAATCGCGTGGTTGAATTGGAAATTGGATATTCAAACGCAAAAGATCGGATCAGACTCTACGGATTTACGGTAATCTCTCAATCCACAATTCTAAGAATTAAATTCATAGGAGCATGCTAGGTTTTATTGTGAATTTTCATTGTGTACAATATCCATAAATCGATCCGGTTCAGTTAGATTTTGTGATTCAGTTCACATGAAATCCCTACAGCAGGCCTAACTTGTCATAGAAGACCTATGAATACTCAACATAAGTATCAATTATAGGATGCCGAGAATGTGAAGAACTCTGCTCTTCTAGTTCTGCTCTTCATCGAATCATCTTTTCAGTAAGTTTTTGTGTCATCAAATATGAGACTCTTAGCACTCTTTGCTGGAGTTATTTTCCAAAGTTCACTCTATTCTAGAGGTGAATTCGAAGACCGGTTTATGAATTCCTTTTTGAAATCGACTCACACATCAACTATTGTAATATTTTGTGAGGAACTCAAACTCACACCAACTATTCCGGAGAGAGATGCCTAGCAATGTGCTCGTGGTAAAATTGATAGACCTGAAAAGATCAGAAGCAGGTGGACTTGTTGGGTGTGCATACAACCGGAGGACGAAGGAGCTTCCCTCAACTGCTATAAACCAGTAACATCACTTGTAAGTCTATTTTAGAGATTTTCGATCCTGTTGTTGATAGAAGAGTGGACGTAGGATCTTTTGGCATCTGAAGTACTATAAAAATTCCTTATGTCTTTTTCCACTTTCCACATTGTACTCTTTAGTTTTGCTAGCTTAATTTGAAAGCCAACAAGTTGTTGGAGTATATCTCAAAACTGGTAAAGTAATTCCTGTAAACTAACGATGTTTTCAGAGTCTCAACAGACTTGAGCAAGAGTCAACTGGGACTACCACAAGTTTATACTCTGATGTTTTGAGACCGAAATAAGAATGTTAATTTAGCACAAAACATACATATTGGTATGATTAAATCAAGTCAAAAAATGAGACAAGGTTGACATATTTTCACTTGAGAAGAATCTAATTTGAATAGTACAAAATCCAATAGGGATAAGTCCGAAACTGATAAGTTGACCCAATTGAACCTATCGATCCAATTAATTTCTTTCATAGTATTTTAAATAATAACTATATTATGAAACATATTTACAATATTCTAGATCATATTTTTAATTAAGTCTTATTTTATAAAATTTTATTTAGTGTAATTTACTTTTAATGATTAAATAAGATTTTAAAATGTTTAATCATAAAGTTAAATTATATTTAAATATGAATGAATAATAAAATAATATATTTTTAATATTTAAATTTATAAATACATAAAAAAAAATTTAATGTGTTTTGGGTGTTTATAATGGGGTATAAATATTTCTTGTATTCTTTTATTGTTTAGAGAATTAAAATAAAGATTACTTCTTCAATTTTTTTATTGTTTAGAAGATTAGAATAAAACTCATAACATTTAAAACCATAGGAACTTTATAAAATGTTAAAAATAGAAAATAACTAAAAAATATCAACCGACGAATTAGTCCAAAAATAATTAAATTCGGTAGGGGTGGGAATAGGCTGGGCTAGGCTGGATTTTAGTCCCGAAGGCCTGGGCCTGCTATAATTTGAAGAGGCCTGAGTCTGGCCTGTTATCTATAGTAGGCCTTTTTGTAGGCCTAAGCCTGACCTTTTTAATGAAATAGACCTCATTTTTAGCCTATATAAAGCCTATCGGAGCCTACTTAAAATTTATAATGTATATTTTATTTTTAAATTATAAATATATTATGTTATTTCAATAGCAAATACATTTAATAATTTAGACAAATACATTATTTAGTAACCAATAATTTATTTAACTTATTTTTTATTCATAAATCATAAATAAATTTTTAAGTCCAGATAATAAATATATTTAATTAATTATACAATATATGATTATTTTAATGGGCCGGCCTGTTAGGCTTAGTAGGCTTATTTTCGAGCCTGAGCCCGGGTCTGCTTAGCTAAATAGGCTTTTTAGATAGCCTAAGTCTGGCCTATTTACGAAATTAGTCTGGTCTGGCTTGGCCTGTGGTAGGCTAGGCCGTAGGCCCCTGTCGGGCAGCCCGGCCTATTCCCACCCCTAAAATTAGGGCTATAATCAATATATTTAGTTAAAAAAAATTAAAACTCTAACAGTCTAACTATCTATCTAATATATTAAAGAAAAGCCGTAGTTCACTGTGGAAGAGACGCCAAAAGACCCGCCTTAAATGCATACACATGCACAAAAAATTTCATTAAAAAAAAAAACAACCTAACCTATTTAATACCAACTACTTTCTCACACTCAAGCTAGCTAAATCTAGGACTCACGCCATTCAAAACTCAAATTTCAAAAATGAAATTACCTACAACATATTCTCGCTTCTCAATTTATATCCCAAAGGGAAATTTAGTCAAAATATTTGGACATTTTAGGGGATTATATCTCAACTTTTAAAAGTTAGGGAAATATATCCCAAACTTTATTTCTGTCAGATAAAAATATCATCCGTTAGAAAATAGTGTTAAAACGTGTCATGTCAGATGTTATATTCCACGTATTAGCCACGTGTAAATTTAAATTTTTTTTTGTGAATATTTTGTGGACAAGTATTGGTAATAACTAAAATAAACTCTCAAGCCCTAGAACAAATTCTATCTTCTTCTTCCTCTGTGAAAAACTCACCGAGAGTAAAGTTTCTTAAAAAAAAAATCACAGCACTGAAAGTTTTTCCCCTCAATCTCATCCATTTCCTTTCCTCTGTTCTTCGGTTTTATCTCGACTTAAGAGTTGTAAGAAATGAATAAAAGCGGAACTTCATCAGATACGACAAACTCCAATTTCATTTTACTTGATGTGAGAAATGGTACTATCCATTCACAATTAAATATCTCAGCTCGGGTAATATATGAGTAGTTTAAGTTTGGTGGTGAATTTGAGTGCTTTTGTGTAATTAGACTTCTTCTCTTTCAATTTGTGTGCTTCCATCATTGCTTGAGAGAGAACTGCGAGTTCTTGAGAGAAACACTTTGTAATCCTTTCATTTGTGATTAATAAAAGCAATCAGTAACCCCGTGGATGTAGGCATTCTTGTTATCTATTTATAATACTAAAGCAATCTCGGGCCAACTGTAGCTAAAAGCGAGAAAATTCTGACCCATGAAAAAAGGCCATGCAAGGTTCTACCCAAAATTCATGTGAGGCCCATTTATGATTTAAAAACTTGTCGCGTCATTATAATTATTTTCTTTTCTATTTATCACACTTATCTTCAATTTTCTACTCATTACACTTTCCATAGTTGTATTCTGACCTATGCTGATCAAGAATTCAAAATTTTAAATTTCAAATTCTTAACTTCTTCGCATAATAAAATATGAACCACTCTCTTTCTCCTTTTCCATCAACCACATTCCTCCAGCCTTCACCTTCGGGAATATTGGCAATTTCTTTGTCTCTTCTCAATAACCTACATGCACCGTCTTCCTCTCATCCTCAATCACCTTCAACTTAAGTTTATGCTAATACGTTGAGGAATGTAATCATAAAAAATGGTCGCCAGAGTTAGCTAGTTGTTCGCCATAGACTGATGCCACCCACTGCTGAAAATTTTCCAGTTCCAAGGACTTCTGCAGAGGTACTCCGTTCTATTTTTTAAAATTCTAACTGTTCACCACTTCAACTACCCCTCAAACAACCTGATAATAAGATAAATTGGTCAGTTGGAAGGTGAAAATTGCGCCTGGTACCTTACCAACATAGCTTAATTGCAGATGAGAAGGACAATGGCTAGACGACAATTTTGCATATTAAGATAACCGCAGTTGGAACGCTGGCGTTGTGCACGACTTCAGCGGGATGGTGTGGTTCAGGTTGAAGAAAAGTAGTAGAGCTGGCGTTATGGATATGGTGATTTCTACTACAAAAATGGCAACGATGCTCTCTTCCAACCTAGAAATAACAACATAAGTATCAGAAGGTAAGTAATCAAATAAGATTAATGTTACTTTTGCAAACATAAAATTTTATTTTTTTATACGTGTTTCAAACTTTCAGTATGAATTTTCAAAGGTTCTCTAGCAATTTTCAAAGTATATTAGAACCTGATAGGTTACTCCTTTAAACAACTTTGACTTCAAGCTTTTCGTGGAGTAGATTTGATGGGAATGGCGGGAGTCAGCCGACTGCATCGGCTTCGGCAGCAATTGCAAAGTGAGCAGCGAGCACCATGCTCGATATGCAAATTGAAGGGGTGTAGCGAACTCTAGGAGGTTTAGTTTAGAGTAGCCCTGGTCGAGCGTGAGTCCACTTGAAAGAGAGAAGTCCTTAATTATTTGCAGGTTTGCCATTGCAGCTGTTGTGGATGGAACTCAAACACCATCTCCATGAGTTCTGTAAAATTTGTCGAGAAAGCTGGAAACTATGCGAGGGGAGAGCTATATAACGCTAAGGTATTGAGCTTGAATGTCCCCATGTACATTGGTTACTAATACTAAGACTATGTTTATCAGCAACCGGCCCAACCACCTAACCAACCAACCTTTATAATATTTTATTGATTTCTCTCACCTCCACATCATTCCAACTCAACCACAATATTTTGTAATATTGTCAACTTTATCAATGACCACTCAACCACCCAACCATAATATATATATATATATATATATATATATATATATATATATAATTGAAATTTATTTAATTTTTTTAATAAAAATAAAACAAGTAATTTAAAATATATATATATAACTTATAAAGCGATTATTAAAATAAAATTGACATAGATTACATTAAAAACATAACTATTAAAAAATAAAATCACATTGCATAAAACAACTCAAGTACTTGAAATAATATTACATGATATGAAATACGACAACGATAGATTTCCTTGGAGAATAATATATTTTCTTAAAGAAAATAATATTAATTGCACTAGATACTCATTGCTACAAAATAATATAATTAGAGAATAATATATTTCTTATATATTTTTTTTAAAAAATATCATGTATAAATATCACAATTTTGCTAGAGAATATAGTATATATATTACCTATATATATATATTAATTTAAAAATAAAAAATATATATCAATATTAGTCTCTATTTGTAGAGAATAAAAAATTATAATTTTTGGTATATATTTGATTTATTTTTATTTTATTATTTAAAAGATATAACAATTTTAATAAGATGTTAATACAAAATTAAATGATCAATAGAATAGTGACAAATGTACTTACTTAATTGGTGTATGATTAAAAAATTAAAAAGTAATGCAGGTGGGACCCACAGATTTTGTGGTCTCTTGTGGGCTGTGGTCGACCAATTTTTCTCAAATTGAATTGATTTTCTATTTTTTTCTATTTGAAAATGCTGACTTGGCAAGAGATCTATGACACAAAGGTTGTTGATATTTGTAGTCTAAAAATATTTTTGATATTACTGTGAGAATGGTGGTATCGGTGAATGGCAACTGGCAAGAAATATAGAAATGTAGAGTAGAACTTGATTTTAGATTGTAAAATGAAAAATACGAACATTAATTAATGTGATCTGGAGGCCAATACATTCTAAACCTAAAGCTTCAATTTTTTTCTTTTGTAAGAAGAAGAGCTTGGATTTAATAATTGTGGACTACATTAAATTTGTTGAGGTGAAATGAGATATAAATTGTAGAAATGTAATTTAGGTCAATAAATGAGTTTTTTTTGGGTGTGGCAAATTGGCATATGAATTAAATAATGATATCTTGAAA
>JAPKLW010007443.1:0-15052 GCA_026898455.1 Plectranthus barbatus | reverse complement strand
GAAAATCAAGTAAACACGATAAAAATTAAAATACAGAAAAATATTAAGATTTTTTTTAACTGTTAAATAATAAAATAAAATATTTGTCATTAATTTGCTAACGAATGTTCGTATACTATTTGATTAACGGATTACCCATTCCAAATTCAACCATATCTTCGTGTGTTTAGAATGAAAATTTAAAATATTGATGATATAAGAAATATTATATTTTAATATTTAAATTGATGAATATATGAAGTTTAATATATGTTGTGATTATTCTTATATGAACATTCCAAGGACACAGTCCCTCCTTTTATTAGATATGTACAATCTCCATTTGATTAATGTGTTGTATAATCATTTTTCTAAATGTGTCTATTTAATATTTTTAGAATTCATGAAAAATAAAACTAAGTTATTTATTAAAAGAATCTAATAAATATAGAAAAATAATTTACTGCATATTTAATATTTAAAATGTATAAAATACTTCTATACAATGCAAATATTAATATTCTCATAATTATATTATATAAAATTACATTATAAAACTTATATCTTTGAAATATATAATAACACTAAGGTTAGCGGCAAAAAGTACCACTATTTCTCGGTACAAAATTACAAATGGAAACCAGCGGTGTTCGCGGTTTAACAGTTTAAAATAAAATATGTTTCAACTTTCATTAATACATTATATATAGTATATTGAGGGTGGAGACTTTAGTTCATTTGTAGAAAATTAGAGTTTAAATGTAAAGTAGTTGATTTCTATTATAATTTAATGAAAACTAAAACGAGACACTTATGTCAATTGATAATAACAATATTAATACATTAGTTAACGTAAAAATTATAATATTTAATTTAACAATGTAATACTTATTAGTTGATTTTATATTTTTTTATTTGGATAAAAAAATTAAAATTAAAATATGTTGGCTAAGAGATTTGAACATGAGTCAATTGTATAAAAGAATAAAAATATACCAAGTGAACTAAAATGTATACCTTTAAATTATAATATATTTAATTATATATATACGACCATTCCATCGACCAAAACTGTCGGATTGAGCAAAAAAACTGTAACCGTATCAATTTTGATCGGTTTCAAAAATTTCAAACAACCTGTTTGAAATTTTGATTTATAACTAACCAAAAATTCGATTTGGTTACCTTTGTTGAGTGTGAAAAAGTTTTTTAATTAGTAAATGAAAAATTGAGCTGGGACAGACAAAAAAATGAAATTGAGATAATTAAGTTGGGACGGAGGGAGTAATATATTTTTAAATATTGAATATTATATTCTAAAATAAAATATGACCCATACTAAATTAATTTTACAAAGTAAACTTAAATTAATAATAATAAAAATATTAAATCTGTAATATAGTGCAAGGGCATTACATTGGTTATTGCAAGACATATCGTAGAAGTTATAATATGGAAAATAAGATTTTGGTAATACTAATACAATTAGATCTATGATTATAGTTTATGTTTTAAAGAAGATTATTTTAGTTCAAAATTTCTTATGTCATGAATCAAGAAAAATTAAGGTTAATAATTGAAACGTAATCAAAGTCAATCATTGAAACAAATCAAACTATACATTTTTTAAAAATTATTTTCAAAAGTTTATAATGCAAGGTTTTATTTTAGTTATGGATCAATTTTATCTACAAAACTATTGTATATATAATATATCTATAATCATAGTAGTATTTGATGTATTTTTTTACAATTATCTAATGTAATATTTCCGTGCAGCGCATGGTTGAAATTCTAGTAATATACTAAAAGAGTTCCGGTCAATATAGTCAACATTCCCTATTTTCCCTCCAAAATTATTGAAAACAGTGCAATAAAAAATAAATAATTAATAATATTTCTCAATTATTAATTGATATTTAGAGTCTCAATCTATATAATATATTTGAAAATGTGTGTATGTAAGGATTTTAAATAAAATTACAATTGCAAAAGATGAGTGAATTTTTTTTATATATATTTATATTAAGAAATGATTTAATTATAAAATTGTTAAAATTTACATAAATAGAATTTAATAGCAAGTCAACTTTAGGATTTCTAAATTGCAAAAGTTATTTGGAATGAACAACAAAACAATCATATTTGCAATGTAATTTAAATATTGAATTCTCATTTTATTAATTAAATTTTATATTCATAGTAGGAATTAGTGGATTTTAATTTATAATATCTATTGGTTTTTACAAAAATATTAAGTTGGCAAAATGTACAAACTTAAAAATTAAATCATGATTTTTGGAGTAAAATATTATATCACAAATATGGACAAATATTGTGAGTCAAATTATAATTTTGTAAGTTTATTAGACAAGTTTAGTATTTTCAAAGATTATTATATAATATGTAATTTGTATTATTTTAAGTTGACTACTATAATAATTTTACTCAAATATGAAAATTTCTATATGATTATTTATATACGTACAATAGAAATGTAAGTTACTATTAAATAAAACAAACCGTATTATTTTGAATTAGATTCTTTTTATATTATTTTGAAGAATATTTATTTGCGCAATGCCCGGGTATAAATCTAGTTGTGCTTAAACTGGAACCACTGGTTTTTGGGCCCAAACCAGAATTGGTACCCCACTTTTGACGGGCAGGTTCCAAGTCCAAACCAGTACCCTACCTTTAATGGGCCAGTTCCGTGCCTGATAGTTCCGAATCAAAACTAGCCCATGGCCATGTCTAAAATCAACATACTATTTTGGTTACTTTTCCATTTATTTAAAGCTTTAATCGCATATTATTTATTTATTCGTTGTTTTATCTCGATTATATTGCATCGTTTATGGTTATTTCCTATTAAATTCCTTGGGCCGCGTGTTGGTTATAACTCCAACCTCTGCATTAATTATTGTCCAGTTTCAATTAACAACTCTACATTACATTTTCTCCTCATTAATTTGCATTGAAAATTTATAGTTGACTTGTACAGGCTGGGTATCATGTGCAAGTAAGATTGCAGCGAGAAAGTAGCGAAGAATAAAATCTATTTTATTTCGTATATAGTATTAATTTTAAACCCCAGGAGTAACAAAGAATTTTCTTCAACTTTTATACATTATTAAGATGACTGATTTGTAGAATATTGCAAGTAATTTGCAAACAAAGTTTATGCTGTGCATATCATCATTTTGTTACACGAGCAACATAAGTAATTAAAACCAGCTTTTTTTTAATAAGTGTACATTAATCAAACTCACACACACTCACACACCCAAATGTCTCCCTGGAAGCTCGAACTTGTGACCTCTCAGTTACAGGAAATGTGCTTTAACCACTAAAATCAAATCAGCTTTTAGTGATTGAAATATTCCACAACCTATGTGCAATGACGTCGATGATGATTAAATGGGGTTTTTCAAATGTTGATGGCAAACACTTAAATGAGACGATTTCACTATTTTTATTGCGAGATGAATTTAACGATATATTTAATTTATTAAAATAATGTAATTTTTTATAATTAATAAAAATAATATATTTAATTTATTAAAATAAAGTATTAAGGTTTGTTTTATTAAAATAAATGGTGAGACTGAGGATCGTTTTGACTTAAAAAAAAACGTAAAACACGCCTTCAGATGGGATCGAGCTCGAGCTGTACTGGAATTTTTTAAGAATCTTTTAGTTTGACATTTAGATAGATGTTCAATATTTTAATATGAATGCAGAAATATTTACTATGATGGGCTAAAGCTAATGCCGAAGACTTATTTTGTTGAATCTTGATTGAGAAGAAGAGGCATGGCTTTTGCTGCTCTGGTTTCTCTCAAGAATACCATTGCAAATCCCACCAATGAACTAAAACTATCGAAAGATGAACAGCAGGCGTTGGAGTCATGGTGCTCTATACTCAAAACATTGGATAAAAGCCGCAATAGAAGGATTGATATGAGCGCGATTGATGCAATGGAAGCAGAAATAAAAGAGGGAGCTTACAAACTAGAAGATATGATTCAATCTTTCGAGTTGTATCGCTCGCTTCCACCTTCCGACAGCCTCGCCCATCTCCAGTTACCCCGCCTAGACTTGGACGACTTACAAAAAGCGGCTAAGTCGTTTTGTCAGAGGGTGATGAGGTTCGAATGGAAATATAAGAGCGTGATACGCAATCCATTGCCTGAAGTAGAAGAGAAGGCTGGTGATGGTGATGTTTCTCCAATACAGGATTTTGGAGGAAACGAGTCAACGACGGTCGGGTTATGGGACCAAATTGAGAAAATCACAAATGAGCTGCTAGATCTGCAGTCTGGACCCAAAATTGTGTCACTCGTGGGGATGGCTGGCATCGGCAAGACCCATGTTGCTAGAGAAATTGCTCGACATCCACTCATCCTTAAACGTTTCAAGTTCATAGCATGTGTGAGCGTGGGTTCAAAGCGTCAAACGAAAGATATCGTCGTGGATATTGTTGCTCAGATCCTGGGCAAGCCTAGAAATCTCTACGAGGGAAAAAACACATATGATTTGTCAGTGCTTTTGCGTAACAGCTTGTGTGGTGGAAGATACTTAATCGTGTTGGACGACGTTTGGAGCACTGCAGAGGCCGGTTACTTGATGAAGTTTCTTCCAGACAACAGAGAGGGAAGGCGATTCTTACTCACAACAAGGCTGGAAGAAGTAGCGAAAGTCGATAGCAATGGAATTCGGCAGATACGTTTTATGAAGAGTGAAGAAAGTTGGAATCTACTTCGGCAGAAGGTGTTTGCTGAAAGCTATTGCCCCTCTCAACTGGAGAAAGTAGGAAGGAAGATCGCGGAGAAATGTGAAGGCCTTCCTCTTTTGATCCTCGCGGTTGCCCGCATCCTCCGTGGGCTTGACCAGACTGAAGACTGCTGGAAGGCTGTATTAGACGACAAAAATCCTACTTTTACAAATGCATATGACGAAATCTCCGAGGTACTATATCCGAGCTATGACTACTTACCCCTATATTTGAAAGCGTGTTTTCTGTATATGGCAGTTTTCCCACAGAGATATGTGATTACCCTCCCCAAGCTCCTTCACTTGTGGATTGCTGAGGACTTTTTTGAGAGTGATATCTATGAACAGAAATATGCGGATCCTTATATATATTTAGAAAATTTTACTATGGAAAGTTTGGAGACGCTCGTCTCCCATAGTGTGGTTATCATCTGCAAGCACAGCTCCACATTGAGAATCAAGTCTTGCAAGCTCCATTCTGCCTTTTGGCACTTGTGCACCGGAGAAGCAAGGAAGACGAAACTTTTCCATGTCTTGAAGAGATTAATCCATGCTTCTGGAGATGATATTGAAAGCCAGCGCCGGTTGTCCGTCCAAAACAACATTTTATTTGGCATTAAAGAGGCGTATGAGTCAATGGCTGCCACATCTACAGCACGTTCTCTCCTATGTACTGGTCCAGATCATGAATATGAGGTGCCAATATGTTTGGATTTGGTGTTGCTGAAGGTGTTGGATGCTGCTGCAATCCGTTTCTATGAGTTCCCTATAGAGGTACTGAAACTTGTACGGTTAAAGTATCTTACCCTGACTCATCATGGGAAACTCCCTTGTTCCATCTCCATCCTCCAACAGCTGCAGTGCCTGATTGTCCGTCACCATCATAGCATTAGATTTGTAAGAGGTGTAGATTCAGTTCCTTTACCAAAGGAGATGAGAGATGAGATCCGAGATGTGCCGGAAGTGAGGAGCATAAAATTGCTCGGAGATTTTACTTGTTTGGCAAAGGAGATCTGGGAGAAGATCTGCGATATTCAACAAGTGTGGATCTCCGAAGCGCCTAGTATTCCAGCTAGTAGAAAGGAGATCTGGATGGAATTTTGGAGATTCGCCAGTGGAGAGACTCAAGTGTGGAGGTCGAATATGAAACAACCGAGGAGCATCATATTGTCGAGATACTCAACTCGTTTTCCAAAGGAGATTTTGGGACAGATCTGGGAGAAGATATGGGATATGCAAGAAGCGTGGAGCACCAAATTGGGGAGAGATTCAATTGGTTTGGTGAAGGAGATCTGGGTGGAGATGTGGGAAATTCAGGATGTGACGATCAGTGACTCAACTTTTTTGCCAAAAGAGGCCTGGGAGATGCAGCAACTGAGGCATCTTCGGATCATAGGAAGAAACCTACCAGATCCAAGTGATGGGAAAATGCTACCACACCTCTCAACACTGTTTGTGAATGCTCATAGTTGCACCTACAGTGTTTTCAACAGTCTCCCCTGTCTTAAAAAGCTGGGAATTGAAATCGAGTTAGGGCCTTTCGCTGATGAAACCATAAGCTGCTTCAAGCATATTGGAGTTCTCAATAGTCTGGAGTCACTTAAATGCGTGGTGGTGAATCCTCGACGAGTTGTTGGCCCTGCTTATTGGCTTTCAAATTTGCCAAGAAGTCTGAAAAAGCTGAGCTTGAGCGGGTTAGGATGTGGTTGGGAGTGCATCAGTGCTATTGGTTCTCTTCCAAAGCTTCAAGTGCTGAAGCTGCGATGCGCCGCCTTCCAAGGACCGGTGTGGGGAACTCAAGTTGTTCAATGGGATGAACTAATTAATGGATCGCGTGGATTGCCAAAAAGAGATGATCAATTCCGGAGCCTCAAATATCTGCTGCTTGAAGACATTGATCTGGTGCGATGGACAATTACCGAAAATGACTGCTTCCCCAGACTCGAGCGCCTAATCATCCGGCACTGCTACAAATTAAAGGAGCTGCCTCGGCCTAGAGCTCTCAAAATGATAGAGGTAGAAGACTGCAGCCCTTCAGTTGTGACTTCTGCGGAGCAAGCACGTTCTTCTTCAGTTGAGGTTGTCATCACTTCATCTTGGAAACTCCGACGGTGACTGACCCACTCACAAGGTAACTTAATTTCATGACACTTCCATTTCTATAATATGCATATTAAGGACTTGTGTTGATTTCATCTTTCAACTCTGGCCTAGGGCTCACGCTCACTTCCCATATCAAGTCATGGTTTCTACGTTCCTTTCAGCTGGTTTGATTGTTGTGGTTTTGGATTTGTATCTTTCACTAGATTGGTCACATGAGCTTAGCCGTTGTTTGTTGGAGTTTGCTTATTACTCGGACTTGCCCATAGTTTTGATTGTAATGTTTGTTTCCGCCTGACTCATTCTTATTTGATTTATTTTACTCTTTTTCGGCATGTCACGTTTTAGACGTACTAAGGAACAGGGAGTGTGTTTTTTTATTGCGAGAAAATGTTTTACAAATGTGCATAGTTTATATTTTATAATTTATACCTCTATATATATTAATGTAAGACCGAAAGTAATAAATGGTAGGTTTGAGTTGTATTAATTGTTCATCAATTAAAGTGTTTAGTTCATTAACTAATAATCTAAACATTCTATAACCATACACAAAATACCTTAAAATAATGTTATAATATTTTTAGAAATAATTGATACTCTTATAATTTGATTTATCAATCATATATTATGCTCTTAATTATTTTTGTACAATTAAGGAAATAGATATTTATACACAATTAAGTAAATTAATGCAATTAATATTACAATTTTATTCACGTAAATACATATCAAATATTTATATATTCAACTTTCTAATATATTTAAGAGTATATTGTTTTATTTAATTATTAAATAAAGTTATAAATATATTATAATAGATATTCTCAAATATTTTCATCCTCCCTTTTTTCTTTAAATTTTCAATTATATGCTCAGATAATTCTTTATATTTAATTATCTTAAATTAAATATAACAGAATCTCAATTGAAATCAATTAAGAGACAATATTTGCTAAGGAAAATATTATATTTATGAGTTAATAAAGGAAAAAATTATTTTTCTCACTCAAATAAGTTACTAAAAATTATTATACAAAAAGTGAATAAATAAATTTCCAATTAGCGGACAAAAAATTTGTAAATGCTAGAATATTCAAATTATGGAAAGAAATCATTGATAACAATCAATGACATATGTTTGTGTTGATTTTAATTGGCTAATTAGCTGTAAAAATATATGTTGGATGTGTATAAATACTTGATATATTGAACCTTATAATCACAACTCATATTTTGCTTTATGTTTATGCAGTTTAGATGAAGAATTCAGAGAGAAAAACTGGGAAATACAAAAGAAATGGATATAATATTTCTATGAAGAAAAATCCAAATAAATTTGATTTTGGTTATAATGTACAATGATATTGATACATATATATAATAGTTTGTTATTTTTTCTTAGAATTAAATTGTTTTTTTTTCTTCGGTAATTTAATTTTGTTGTATTTTAGGTAATGAATTACTATTTTTTTCTACTAATTTTATCGTAACAAAACATTATTTTTCATAATGTAATTATTATTTTCTTTTACGTCATATAATATTGATTTGGTTATTATTCCATCCTTATGTCATGAAATGCAATTTTGTTGCTCTTTTATTGTTACCAATCTTAATATCATTAGTTATTGCTTATGTATTTGTTCACAATTAAGTTTCTTTGACATTTCATTCACTATTATGTATATGTATATATTTTTTATTGATAAGAAAGAGAATGGCTTTAATTTGCTGCTGTGGTTTCTCTGAATTATACCAATAAAAAGCAAATCTCGAAAATCTCCACATCTGGCGTTGAATTCGCTGTGCTATACACTCAAAAGATTGGATGATAACTGCAATAGAAGAATTGATATGAGCGTGATTGATGCAGTGGAAGCAGAAATAAGAGAGGCAGCTTACAATCTAGAAGATATGATTCAATGCAGGGGGCGGATGTAGGATCCGAGTATCATGGAGACTGTACTACATTTTATTAATACAATATTTAAAAAAGTTAAGTTTAAAACAACTAAACATAAATAATATAAAAGAATTTAAAATAAATGTTGTTTTATATTTACTCTAATTTATGACAAATAAATCTTAATATTTACTTTATTACTAATATCTCATTGATTTTATACTCTGATACCTAGGGGTGAGCAACGGTCGGTTCGGTCTGAAAACCGAACCGAACCGCCCAAACCGTCAAACCGCAAATCCTAAAAAATCAAACCGCACCGCACCGCTAGGAGTATGTAAACCTCACCGAAACCGCACCGAACCGAATGGGCGGTTTCGGTTTGGTTTGACGGTTTGCACCGAACCGAACCAAACCGCACCGAACCGCACGGTTTCGGTTTAAACCGAACTTTTTCCACCTATTTTTCAAAATGCTTGAATTTAAACATATATTTTCATGTTCCGACATTCATTAAAAGTCCAAATACACCAAATATAATCCCACAAGTTCAACAAATAAGTCTAACTCATAAATCCAAATACACAAGTTCATAAATAACAATTCAAATCTAAGTTCAAATCTATAAATTCATATTCAAACCGCCCGAACCGAACCGAAACCGAACCGAACCGCACCGCCATATTTCGGTTAAAACCGAACCGAACCGAATTTTGGCGGTTTCAAAAAATTCAAACCGAACCGAACCGAAATTAATATATAAACCGAACCGAACCGAACCGAAACCGCCGGTTTACGGTTTGGTTCGGTTTTCGGTTCGGTTTTGCTCACCCCTACTGATACCATAAAAAAATTCAATTTTGACATCAACTAAGCTCTTTTTGTGACGTGACACATCAAACAATATGCAGGAAACTCATGTGTTGCGCAAATTAATTTTTCAACAGACTATGAATAACAGCAACCACATCCAATCATCCAATCATCGAACCATTTAATATTTAATTATTTTCTTTTTCTTCCACATCATCCCTATTCATCCAATCTCAACCACAATAATTTTACATGATTTAACAACAACCACCCTACCACCAAATCACAATATTATTTAATTATTTCATATTATTTTATTTTATTAAAATAATTTACAATAATTATAATTGATTATAATTTTATAAAAAATTAAATGTATAAATATAATTATAAGTATTAATTTTTTTAAAAATCATTCATTCATTTTTTTAAATATTTAGAAAAAATACAAAATATGTGTAATATTTATATATTTTAATTTTGAAAATTAAAATTTTAAAAAATATATAGCAAAATTAGGCTCTATTTGTGGAGAATTAAAAATCATAAATTTTGATATATTTATTTATTGATTTATAATATTAAAATATACTCAATACTACATAAATAATTGTCGGACCAATGAGATGGTGACAAGTGTCACCACCCCATTGGCACAACAATGAAAAAGGTGAGGAAACCTTGAGGTCTCTTCATGTTTGAGACCGAACCTGTACCGGCCGCTTTTATTTCCAGTCTCACAATAAAAAGAAAGGTCAATGCCAACACACAATAAACCACACTTATTTTATTATAGTGAATTATATAATCAAAATTGATATTGTATAATAAATTTACAATTCAACCTATAATAATTAACAAATCAATGAAAATTACAATTTATAATAGTCCTACAAGAATTTGAGATTTTAATAATAATTATTATTATTATAATAATTTATAAATCACCTTTCATTAATGTTTATTGCGGTGGAAATAAAGTGTAGATATAGAACTTCGACAGATTAAAGATTTTTTTTTCTTGTTAACTTGCACATTAAATAGCGCCACAAAATCCTCATTGGATTCAATTTCTTTTTTGTCGTTTTCTATTAACTTTCAGTTTCTATGAGAAAGAAGAGAAAAGTTGGGCCACAGCCCATTTGTGATCGATTGAATGCATTATTTTATTTTTGATGTAACACCCATTTACACAGAATTTGATGTCAGAATTTGAATACACCCCAATCACATTTTCAGTTTACATTTATCAAACTTGAAAGGTTGTTGACAGGGGGACTAGAACCCACGACCTGCCCTTTAACACCAAACATATGATAAAACGATAAAGTCGCTTGATTACGTTTATAACGTTGCTTGATTGTGTTTTAGTTGTTGCTTGATTGCGTTTAAATTATTGCTAGATTAAATATTAGTCATTGATTTAATTAGATCTAATGGATGAGATTCTTTCTTATTTTAATATACTTATATATTATCATATAATCCATCTCTCTCTCTCTCTCTCTCCCCCTATATATATATATATATATATATAGGATTGCATTATATGGTTACACATACCCCATATGTTATATGAGGCCAAATCCTGGCCTTTAGATCAACATTTGAACGCTCCACATTGAACTAGAAACTTAAAAAAATTTGCTACATTATCTTGTATTTCTACTACATTATTTGGGTATAATAGTAATTTGATAATCTTATTAAATACGTGAAATTGCTATCCTCCAAAACTGTGATTTTCGATCTCCTCTAAATTTTTTTATAAAACTTTAAATAATCACAACTCACTAAATTTAAATTATTTCTTGACATACTATATACCAAATTAAAGATAATTTAATTATCTTTTAAACGAAATCCCTATTATATATGTTCAGAATAATATATTCGTCGTAAAAATAAATAATGTAATAGCTTAAACTAAATAATGTAATATAGTACAGAGGATAATGTAATTATATATTTAAAAGAATAATGTGACATTAATAAGGTAATAACGAGAATTAGATAGTGCAAATCGAAGAACATAGATGTCGCGCCCCCAAACCGGGCCTATGCGACAGTCCCACGTGCGACACAATGCACGCTAAGGGAAGTTGTGGTTTTAAGAAGAAATATTTAATCATGCGGAAGCAAGTAAAGATTCGATCGAAAATGAAATACGAGAATGAGGTTTAAATAAATTATTTGCAGCGGAGATTAGAATCAATTAAATGGTTACAAGCGGCAATAAGCTAACAAATGCTTGAAAGGAAAAGAGATAAATAGTTCGCAACGGAAAATGAAGTCAAATAATTTATAGAAGCATGATGGAACTATATTTTAAGTCATGCTTGAAAGAATGCAAAAGGGCATATTTCAATTTAGAATGCAAGTACAAATGAGACTATGTATGAAGACATAGCTCGTCGCTTCGATACCATAACCAACGAATTAAATCATGCTAGGAGAACAAGAACAATTAGCATGCTTTTGGCAAGAATGAACCATAGGAATAATAAGAGGTTTCATGAACTAGCATTGAATCAATCAAACCTTCAAGAATTCGAATCATATCAAGATTTAAAGGAAATGCGAATCAATCATCCAAGTATTTGAAAGCTTAATACAACATGAGATTGAGAAAGTTTAGATCGTAATCCAAATAATCATAGGGGTGCAATACATGCCATTCAAAAGATATGATCAAAAGCAAAATGGATTCGAAATATAGTACAAACCGAACAATTAATACAATTAAGAATCATTCCGGTTTCCTCCTTCGATCCCCTCCTCATAACGTCACCTTCACCTTCATCAATCGGTACCTACATGCAGGGAAAACGCACATAGGGGCTAAGTACACGAATGTACCCAGTGGTCACGGTGTCCCGAAAACAAATACATATATATATATATATATATATATATCATGAAAACACCGCACACTCATGCATAATACAAGTTTTTATTGAAAGCCTCATGTATATGCATAAAACATTTTCCTCACTTGGGAGCTCCCACTCAATTTAGGCACCACATAATCATTTTCCCAACATATCAACATTTCATATTTAACATGCTCCACATAATCACAAGGGGTAAGATAGGAGTGGCCACTCGCTATCCACCCGGTAAGGTTTAATCACCCTTACCCAACCGGTAGTCTTATTACTATCCGGGCTAATGCATTAGGCTTACAATACCACGGGGGTAGCCACTTAACACATCTCCAATTAATTAACATTCATCCACCAATTCATACCATCATAACAATCATACGGTGCCAAAACAATTTTGCGGTGTAACATGCCTTTAAAACAAAAGAATCATTTTTGGAGAAAACATTTGACAAAACCATTTGATAGGATAAAGTAGTGCCCACCTCAAATGATTCGATGGATCCAATTACTTAGTTCCGCTAGTTGATGCTTCCTTCTTGGAGATTAAAGTACCTAATTAAAGTTTGAAAAAATTACTACAATGTCTTTGACTTAAAATAATTATCTAAGTTCTTAAATCAATTTAATTCAATTATTTACCCAACTACAAATTATGCAATTTCGAAATTTATAACGAACAAGATTCAAATACTTCTAAGTTTTATTTTATTAAACAAGTTTTATTAACTTAGTCGAATTATTAAGCTAGTTAACAAGTTCATACCAAATTGCTATATTAGTTATTAATCAAGGACAATAGATTTAGTGATCTAGTTAACAACTTATTATTAATCTAAAGCAATTATTTTTAATTAATTAAGTGAACCAATTATGCATTTAGGCCTTAGAATATTTTAGTGGAATATGAAAATTAATCAAATTATTCTAAGTCCAAAAATATGAGTTATTACCTAGTTAACTAGTCCATTTTCAAGATAACAACAAAAATGATATAGACATCTAATGAGGCTGATTTTAACTTTACAAAAACAAGATTTTAATGTGCACGTGCTCGAAGTGACAGTTCGTTAAAATGAATTTTCATTTAAAAACGGTGAAGCCTAACATAAGCAATTTCCTAATTAAATTTCAGCATTTTCAGATTTCAGGAGTCAACTTCCCGAATTTTTAATAATTAATCCACTAAGTGAAATGACTTGATTTTTATACATATTACTAATTAACATGTCTAGAGTTCATATTATAAAAATCAGATTTTTCCAAAGTGCAGAAATATGTTTTTAAGGCCGTGAAATGTAAACTGCCAGAATCTGCCACACATTATTAAAATGCTTCAAACTCGAGTTTTACAACTCCGATTCATGAAATTCCAAATTCCACAGGTTTCTAACTCGTTATAGTTTATACAGTTCTAAAATCAACTCAATCCAACCATCACAGAATCAGCCGTACGCATTTTAATCTCTGTCCAAAACAGGGCATGCTCTCAAAATTCATCAACACATGATTTCTCAACATACATGCCATTATCTCATCCCCAAGCTTCATATATATCATATTCAGATCCATCTAAGTTTGAATATCAACTTTAAACATGAAAGGTCATGATTCTCAAGCTTAATCTAACATGCAATCATATATATGTGTTCTATGCTCATCAATATGCAACATTTATCAAGCTTAGGCCTAGGCATGTTCATCTAATTCATTTCCCTTAAAAATTTAATTTGTGACTTCTTGATCCTACATGCAATCACATATTCATAACAAGGAAGTCATAGGGAGTGTAGAAATTGTCTACTTGAAGGGAGAAATTCGCAACAATAGTTCTTTCAAATTTTCGAGTTGCTTCCAACGTCTTCTAGCTTAGATCTTTGCATATTCGTGCTCCTCTCTTTGTGGGGATCTCGTTTCTCCTACTTGGAGCTTGATTCCACTTCGTGCTTGAGACCAATGTTCTCCGATTGAAATGTTCTTCACGTCATTGCGTAGAGGAGGTTGAGGAGATAAGCTTTATGTAAAAATGGAGACTCAAAAGGTGGGGGAAGGGTGGGATATGGAAGCTTCAAGAGGCTGTTTTTGGAGGTGGTTTAATGGAGTTTAGAGAGAGAAATGATGCAGGGAAATATTGGAGAAGATGGAGTGAAATGATGATATGATTTATGGAGATAAAATAAAATGAATTTTTGGTGATAATAGGGTGGAGTGTGTCGATTTTTGTGGAAAAGAAATAAGGGTGGAGTGTAGCAATTTACTTGCATGGGTAATGGAAATTGTAATGATCACCTTCATATTTTCCACAATTGCCCTCCAATGATTCAAATTCCCTTTTCAACTAATTGCCCTTGTAGGTAAATAGCCAAAGTAGAGGCTAGAGCAATCATATCACTACATATTTGATGGAATAAATATATCCCATGATCTCTAATTAAATTATATCACTATAGTCTTGCATCTGATAATTAAATAAATGATATGGAAATTTTTCTTTCTCCGAACTCTTGTCTAGGAATTTCGAATCGTCTCAATCGGACGTCGTATGAATATTTGGGCATAAAATAATAATATGGGTCTTCCCATATTTAATTAA
>JAPKLW010007442.1:0-15053 GCA_026898455.1 Plectranthus barbatus | reverse complement strand
GTTCCAATCCAACTCAATAGTATAATTAAATTTCTAAATCGATATCACGAAAATTAAATACGCAAAAATTTAAATAATTCCCTTTATTAATTCAGAATAATTGCTACAAGGTCGAATAATACACGGGGTATTAGATCCCCTCACCCTTATAAAAATTTCATCCCGAAATTTTACAAAGTTTCAAAAAGCTCGGGATACTTCTCTCTCATCTTATCTTCCAGCTCCCAGGCTGCTTCTTCACGCCCATGGTGACTCCAAAGCACCTTTACGAGCGAAATCGACTTATTTCTGAGCTCCTGAAACTTACAGTCCAAGATAGCTTCTGGTCGTTCTTCGTACTGTAAGTCCGAAATCAAAACTACTTCTTTTTGGCGGATCACGTGTCTAGGATCATATACGTACTTTCTCAACTGCAACACGTGAAACACACTATGAACATTACCCATGCTCGGGGGTAGTGCTACTCTGTATGCCACTGGACCAATGCGCTCTAATATCTCATACGGTCCCACATAGCGCGGTCGTAGCTTGCCTTTCACTCAAATCTCACTATCCCTTTAGAAGGCGAGACTTTGAGGAATACCTTATCTCCTACCTCAAAGCATAGCTCGGCCCTCCTCGAGTCGGCATAGGACTTCTGCCTACTCTGAGCCTCTCTGGTCCTCTCTCGGATCTGACGGACTATCTCATTCATTTCGCTCACAGCGTCAGGTCCAATCACCTTTTGTTCTCCTACCTCATCCCAGTACAGAGGCGAACGACACTTCCTTCCATACAAGGCTTCATAGGGAGCCATTCCGATTGTTGCTTGATAAGTGTTATTGTAAGCGAACTCAATCAGAGGCAAAATTGGCTCCCAACTGCCTCCTCGGTCCAAAACTACCGTTCTCAGCATATCTTCGAGAGTCTGAATGGTCCTCTCGGATTGACCATCTAACTGAGGGTGAAACGCCATGCTAAAATTCAGGTGAGTCCCCAACTCCTGTTGTAAGCTCATCCAGAATCGAGATGTGAACTTTGCATCTCTATCAAACGTAATAGATTTTGGCACTCCGTGCAGTCTGACTATCTCTCGGACATGAATTTGAGCCAATTTGTCTGATCTATAGTTCATTTTGATCGGCAAAAAGTGAGCACTCTTCGTCAGACGATCCACTATGACCCATATCACCGTATTTCCCTTCTGTGACCTCGAAAATCCCATCACAAAGTCCATGGTTATATGTTCCCGTTTCCACTCAGGTATGTCTAACGGTTGCAACTTCCCATACGGCCGCTGATGTAACGCCTTGACTTGCTGACATACCAGGCATTTTTCCACATACAAGGCTACATCCTTCTTCATACCATCCCACCAGTACTTAGTCTTCAAATCTTGATACATTTTAGTACTTCCTGGGTGAGCAGTACACGGCATATCATGAGCTTCACTCAAAATCTCATTCTTTAACTCCTCACTGTTTGGTACTAAAATTTTGTCTCTGAACAACAATGCACTGTCAGGTGCTTATCGATACTTTCTCACTGGCTTGACCTTTAGCTTCTGACGCAACTTCTCGATTTCTGCGTCTCCTTTCTATGCCTCTACAATTCTTTCTCTTAAGTCTGACACCACAGTCAATGCTGCAATTTTAGACATCTTTCTCTCCAAGGGCGATATTACTTCTAGACGAAGTTTCTCGAACTCTCTGATCAGACTGCTTTCCCTTGTAAACATACAGCCTAACTGTGCTTCTCATTTCCTGCTCAAGGCATCAGCCACTGAATTAGCTTTGTCTGGGTGATAATTTATCGTAAAGTCATAATCATTTACGAGCTCTAACCATCTCCTCTGCCTCATATTCAGATTCTTTTGTTCGAAGAAGTACTTCAAACTCTTATGATTAGTGAATATGGCACACTTCACTCCATAGAGATAGTGTCTCGAAATCTTTAACGCATGGATTACGGCCACTAACTCCAAATCGTGAGTTGGATAATTCACTTCATGCGGTCTTAACTGCCTCGACGCATAAGCTATCACCTTCCCGTCTTGCATCAACACACAACCTAGCCTATTATTAGATGCATCGGTATAAACCTCAAAATTCTTGTCTGATTCTGGCACTGCTAAGACTGGCGCGGTCGTTAACAGCTGCTTCAGCTTCTAAAAACTCTCTTCACACTCCTCTGACTTCATAAACTTCACCCCCTTATGTAGTAACTGCGTCATCGGCTTTGCAATCTTCGAGAAGCCCTCGATGAATCTTCTGTAATATCCTTCCAAACCAAGGAAACTGCGAATCTCGTTCGGCGTCGTCGGTGATTTCCAATCTATCACCATCTGAATTTTGGTTGGATCTACTTTAATTCCATCAGCAGAAACAATGTGACCCAAGAATGTCACTTCTCTCAGCCAAAATTCACACTTGCTGAACTTCGCATACAACTTCTCTTCTCTCAAGGTTTGTAACACCGTCCTCAGATGTTGTTCGTGTTCTACTTCGCTCTTCGAGTATATTAAGATGTCATTGATAAATACTAGAATGAAGTTATCAAGATATAGATGAAATACTCAATTCATTAAATCCATGAACACCGCAGGAGCATTTGTAAGTCCAAATGGCATTACTACAAACTCATAGTGACCATATCTGGTTCTAAACGATGTCTTAGGAATGTCCTCCTTCCTAATCTTCAACTGATGGTACCCCAATCGAAGATCAATCTTAGAAAACACCTTTGCTCCATTGAGCTGATCAAATAGATCGTTGATTCTTGGTAACAAGTATCTGTTCTTCAGTGTCAGTTTGTTCAGTTCTCGATAATCTATGCACATACGCATTGACTCGTCCTTCTTCTTCACAAATAGGATCGGTGCACCCCATGGTGACACGCTAGGCTGTATATAACCCATATCCAACAGTTCTTGAAGTTGGACTTTCAGCTCTTGTAATTCTTTCGGGGCATACGGTACGGCGCTTTGGAAATTGGTGCCGCTCCTGGTTCCAAATCGATGGTGAATTCCACCTGCCTATCTGGTGGTAACCCTGGTAGTTCCTTCGGAAATATATCTTCAAACTCCCTCACTATAGGCACATCTTGTACTGTTAGCTCCGGTTTCTTTTCTCCATCTAAATATACTAGAAAGGCTTGATTTCCTGCCTTACGTAGCAACTTCATTGCTTGGATTGCTGAAATCACAGGCACTATTTGCCTCCTTTTGAATCCATGCACGAACGACTCTTCATTCCCTTGATGTGGAATGATTACTCTTCTCTCGCGACATAAAATTGTCGCCTTGTTCTCCGACAGCCAATCCATTCCTAGAATTACATCCACATCATGAATGTCCAGTACATTCAGCTCTGCCACTCGAATCTCATTCTTGGTAAGCTTGATTTTCAAGTCTCGGCATACTAAAGTAGAAATAGTGGTTTTTCCTGAAGGTATTGCTACGTTCAAGTCTTGACTATTTTTCTCTACCTTAAGTTCTAGTACCTCAACACATGCAGATGAAATGAATGTATGCGATGCTCCAGTATCAAACAATACCATAACAGGTATATCATTAAAGCATATCATACCTGCCAAATTCCCATCATCCTGATTGTCGTCCAAGGCATATGCTCGGCCTCTCCTCTGCTGTCCATCACCACCCTGCTGATTCCCCTCTTGATTCTTGGGTGGAGCCTGATTGCCTTGCCGGCCTCCTCCTCCGTTCCCCATGTTGCCTCTCCTTGGCTGGCGGTGACCTCTGATAGCTCTCAGTTGCTGGTTAGCAGGCCTTTGGAAATTTTGGCGATTTCCACCTTGGGCTGGCGGCATTGAGCAATGGTTGGCGTAGTGACCCTGGCCTCTACAGTTATAACATCTAACTGCGTTCCCCTGGAAACCTCCCATATGCCTCCTGCCACACCTCTGGCAGTTCTGCGGGCCTGCTTGGTCACGCCTCTGAGCTTGTTGGGGATTGTTCCTCTGGAAGTTCTGTTAATCATGCCTCCCCTAGAAATTCTGTTGTCGGCCATGGTCAAGGCGCTTCTGACTGCCCTGACCCTGAACAAACTATCTAGGCGGCTCCTCCCACTTTCTCTTTTGAATCGGAGTTGGGGCATGTACCTCCTGTACCTCCCAATCAGGCATCTTCTTCTTGTTTTTGGACGCCTCGATGTCCAAAGCGTGGCCCAGCGATTCCTGATAGCTCAATCCTTTCATTGTTGCCAGTTGTGTGCGGATCTCCTCGCACAGATCATCTCTGAATTTCTCCGCCATCTTCTGTGGCGTGTCCGCCAGATGCGGCGCCATTTGGAGTAGCTCACTGAATTTCGTATCGTACTCCTCCACAAACAGCTTTCCTTGCTCGAACAGAAAGAATTCCACCTCCCTCTCCTTCCGATATTGCTTCGAAATATACTTCTCGTATAATGCCTCCTTGAACCTGTCCCAACTTATATGGTCCCTCTCTGCTGGTGCGACCGACTTCACGTAGGTCTCCCACCATCTATGTGTCTTCCCTTTCAACTGGTATGACATACAGTTGATCTTCTCTGCCTCGAACATCTCATATGCTTGAAAATCTTTTCAAGCTCCCTCACCCAATCTTCTGCAGCTGTTGGGCCTCCTGTCCCATCAAATGTTGGAGGTTGCTGCTTCCTGAAAGTCTCCACCCACTTGACCGTAGGGATTTCAGGTGCGTTCCCGTGTGGCGGTGGAAATTGCCCATGTTGTGCTGCCGCACTCTCGTCATCAGATAAAATTTCATACTCCTCGTACTCTTGATTAATAGGGGCCTCTTCCCAATCCGGATTCTCATACTCTAGCTGCGGGTTAGCTCTCCCACGGCCTCTGCCTCGCTGGCCTCTACCTCGGCCTCGTCCACGGCCTCTGCCTCGGCCACATCCTCTTCCCCTTCCTTGATTGATATATTCCATATTCTTTTCACTGCAAAACAACACCCATTTAGCAATTCCATAATAACCTCACAAGATAGCATCCACCTTATCCATTAAACAATATTGTCCATTCAACACTCACTCAAAGCTTTTAAACAACCAACCACCAACATTCATAATCCAAGAAATCCCAAATAATGTAATCGTGAAATATCCAAACAAAGTCTCACATGCCACAAGTCCCGATACATCAAAGGAAATACGAATACAAGGAAATAACAAGGTTCAACAACAATGAAATATCAGTCTCTCTCCCTAAACATAAACGTAAACAGAGTACAACAACAACAGTAACATCAACCAATCAATAGGATCCCTCAGACAGGTCCTCCTCCTCCTCATCCTCCTCCTCTTCCATCTTTGCCTTACCCTTTGCACGGGCAACCATCCTCCTGCCTCTCCCGCTCTCGGTGTCACTCGAAATGCATATCTGAGCTAAAGGGGTCCCGTACTCTGCATATCTACTCCCATAATCACCTACTACGGGCTCTGGAACAAATCCCTGACCATACGTGCCCGAGTACTGTATCAGATTCACCCAGCTGGGCTCTCCTAAGTCCTACGGTGGCGGCTGATTCAACGCTGCCTGATAATTAACATACCCTGAGGATCCCACTGGGTTGAAAAAGGGGTCAACAGATCCTCCCGACCGATGTTCAGACGGCACTACCATCTGTGCCAGAGAAGATGAGGCAGGTCTAGCCCTTGACTATGGCGCCTCACCTGTCACCGATGCCTGGGTACTCCTCGAAGATGCCGGTGATATACCCTCAGCCAAAACTGCCTCCTGAATGAGTGCAGCCATAAATGTATGGAAACTCCCTCGGGTACCCGTCTATTGATTGTGATGAACTCTGACAAGCTCCAGGGTCCGACTGGTCCACCTCGATGGCATCAACTTCGTAGTCCTCTCCATAGCCTCAGCGTCTGAGATGTCATGTCCTCTTGCCTGCCTCCAGTAATTCCAGTACTCCATCAACGTGTTGGCCAAATTGTCTACCTCGAATGGTGGGTGGCTCCTGAAATGAAACGCCGCACTCTTAGGGTCCATCTACCACGACAACAACCCGTCAATCCCGTCAATAACTATATAACAACTCCAACACACCCTATGTCTCGGTGGCAACTACTGGCCTCCGATACACTATGCCGAGGTTCAACTGATCCTCGTGCTAACACACTCACTCGAGTCTCGACTATATCTGCCAGGATCTTTGTGCATTCTGCACACTCAACACCAACTATCCTTGTGCATTCTGCACACTCGACTCAATTACTGGATTCTCCAGTCACAACACAAGGTCTAAGTTCTAAGTTCAATCTACCATGGGTACGTACAACTCACATCATCCAACCACTCAAAGTCAATGCCTTTTCAAGGCCACAGTCAATTAGTCAGTCCTGATCATGTCCTAATTATCCCTCAGTTCAACACCAGTATATACCAAACTACAGCTCAATACACAATTTAGCACATCTATAGCCATAACACCATAAATCCAGCTGCTTGCAAAATTTCAAGAATCAATTCAACCAATTCAAACCACACTTTCAAGAAAGGTCATCTCACTGGTGCCAAATTAAAACAATTTCTCAAACTTTCAAAATCAGAAACCTTCTCAAACTCAAAAATTTTCATTCTCAAAGCTCCACAACTTTCAACTCAATTGATCTAACAATCAGTGTTAGCACTATTGCTTAACACGGAAACAACACAAGTCAAAATCATTCAATTCCTTTAATCAACGTAAACATCGCTTTCTTTCAATTCCCAAAATCACTTTCAAAATCTTCCACTATTTTCAAATATACTCAAATCATACTTAAATTGCAAGCAGGAAAACTTTTAAAACTTGAAACATACCTCAGGTTGCGCAGGATGGAGTAGGGTGTAAACACGAGCGAGCACTTCGATCGACTTTCAAATCCAAACACTTTTAGGACTCGAAGTTTTCAAAATACTTTAAAATCATTAAAACCCAAAAACTCAGCTCTGATACCACCTCTGTAACGCCCCTAACTGACCTTCCCTAATTTGGGGACGCGTTACATTGATTTTCAGGTTTTTGTCAAATGTTTTCTCAAATTAATTTAAAGCGGAAGTCTGAATGAAACTTGAAAGATAATTAATTGACATAAAAAGTAATACTTCGAGTAAATGAAAATGAACAGTATTTTAAACGTTCAAACATCCAAAAGATGGGAAGGAAATAACAGAGTGTGTAGCAGCGTGTGTGAAACGTGATGGAGATATGCATATGAAGATGCATATCTCAGGATCTATGAGTTTTCAAAATTCTTCACTGCCCTGTTTACACCCCTGCTCGCCCATCCTTGCCGCTCAACCTGCGTATTTTAGAAACAATACGAGGGGCTGAGTACTAATGTACCCAATGAGAAACATGCCCAAAAACATACATTATATATGAGAAGTGCTATGCAACTCACACAGGTAGACACGGGGTTTTGTTGAAAGGAACCGTGTTACCTAAAACATTTTATTTTGCACGCGTGCTATTTACATGTTATCATATCTGTTTTGGTGTTGTAAATGGAAGTTGGTCGGCTTCCAAGTTACGATGATCAGTCAGGAATGCATAACACACTCAACCTACTGTCATCTAAGTGCACTAGTCTCAGCAACCCATTTTAAGACCCGATCGTTTAAATATCACTGGATCCGAAAACACGAGAGGGCTTTTCACCTCACTTCAATAAACATGTGGGGACAGTTCACTCACTTCACAATAACGTGGGGGCTTCTACCCCACTTCACTGAATGAGTTCTAGCACAGTTATGAAATTCTGGTTCTAAACTCATTAGTATATCTCTCTGCCGATGGGAATCGACAGAGGACAGATATAATAGCACAAAACATGCATAGCATCTCGGTTTAAAATAAAATAGTTTCAACACATTTTTGAAAAGAAAACACACGTTTGCTTTGTACTTAAATAGTTTCCCAACTGGTATTAGGCTTTATGTATAGATGCCTTCCCGCTAATTTGAGCTTAACTTCCACAACGTTCAAACTCCTACAAACATCAAGCGTAAACCAATTAGGACGGACGATTTAGGACAATCGGAAATCCCTAATAAATTCCAAGAATCAGATCTCAACTACGCTCAAATTCATCATGCTTCAAAATTCCGAATCAACCAACCTCACGTCTAAAATCGCAACCCAATACATGTTTTACACTTAACATGCTCCTACAATCAAATTCCAAACTCAGGAATCGAAAATAACTCGAAACAGAACAAAACGGATTGGAAACGAGACAAAACACAACATTATGCAGGGCTGCTGTTCCAATCCAACTCAATAGTATAATTAAATTTCTAAATCGATATCACGAAAATTAAATACGCAAAAATTTAAATAATTCCCTTTATTAATTCAGAATAATTGCTACAAGGTCGAATAATACACGGGGTATTAGATCCCCTCACCCTTATAAAAATTTCATCCCGAAATTTTACAAAGTTTCAAAAAGCTCGGGATACTTCTCTCTCATCTTATCTTCCAGCTCCCAGGCTGCTTCTTCACGCCCATGGTGACTCCAAAGCACCTTTACGAGCGAAATCGACTTATTTCTGAGCTCCTGAAACTTACAGTCCAAGATAGCTTCTGGTCGTTCTTCGTACTGTAAGTCCGAAATCAAAACTACTTCTTTTTGGCGGATCACGTGTCTAGGATCATATACGTACTTTCTCAACTGCAACACGTGAAACACACTATGAACATTACCCATGCTCGGGGGTAGTGCTACTCTGTATGCCACTGGACCAATGCGCTCTAATATCTCATACGGTCCCACATAGCGCGGTCGTAGCTTGCCTTTCACTCAAATCTCACTATCCCTTTAGAAGGCGAGACTTTGAGGAATACCTTATCTCCTACCTCAAAGCATAGCTCGGCCCTCCTCGAGTCGGCATAGGACTTCTGCCTACTCTGAGCCTCTCTGGTCCTCTCTCGGATCTGACGGACTATCTCATTCATTTCGCTCACAGCGTCAGGTCCAATCACCTTTTGTTCTCCTACCTCATCCCAGTACAGAGGCGAACGACACTTCCTTCCATACAAGGCTTCATAGGGAGCCATTCCGATTGTTGCTTGATAAGTGTTATTGTAAGCGAACTCAATCAGAGGCAAAATTGGCTCCCAACTGCCTCCTCGGTCCAAAACTACCGTTCTCAGCATATCTTCGAGAGTCTGAATGGTCCTCTCGGATTGACCATCTAACTGAGGGTGAAACGCCATGCTAAAATTCAGGTGAGTCCCCAACTCCTGTTGTAAGCTCATCCAGAATCGAGATGTGAACTTTGCATCTCTATCAAACGTAATAGATTTTGGCACTCCGTGCAGTCTGACTATCTCTCGGACATGAATTTGAGCCAATTTGTCTGATCTATAGTTCATTTTGATCGGCAAAAAGTGAGCACTCTTCGTCAGACGATCCACTATGACCCATATCACCGTATTTCCCTTCTGTGACCTCGAAAATCCCATCACAAAGTCCATGGTTATATGTTCCCGTTTCCACTCAGGTATGTCTAACGGTTGCAACTTCCCATACGGCCGCTGATGTAACGCCTTGACTTGCTGACATACCAGGCATTTTTCCACATACAAGGCTACATCCTTCTTCATACCATCCCACCAGTACTTAGTCTTCAAATCTTGATACATTTTAGTACTTCCTGGGTGAGCAGTACACGGCATATCATGAGCTTCACTCAAAATCTCATTCTTTAACTCCTCACTGTTTGGTACTAAAATTTTGTCTCTGAACAACAATGCACTGTCAGGTGCTTATCGATACTTTCTCACTGGCTTGACCTTTAGCTTCTGACGCAACTTCTCGATTTCTGCGTCTCCTTTCTATGCCTCTACAATTCTTTCTCTTAAGTCTGACACCACAGTCAATGCTGCAATTTTAGACATCTTTCTCTCCAAGGGCGATATTACTTCTAGACGAAGTTTCTCGAACTCTCTGATCAGACTGCTTTCCCTTGTAAACATACAGCCTAACTGTGCTTCTCATTTCCTGCTCAAGGCATCAGCCACTGAATTAGCTTTGTCTGGGTGATAATTTATCGTAAAGTCATAATCATTTACGAGCTCTAACCATCTCCTCTGCCTCATATTCAGATTCTTTTGTTCGAAGAAGTACTTCAAACTCTTATGATTAGTGAATATGGCACACTTCACTCCATAGAGATAGTGTCTCGAAATCTTTAACGCATGGATTACGGCCACTAACTCCAAATCGTGAGTTGGATAATTCACTTCATGCGGTCTTAACTGCCTCGACGCATAAGCTATCACCTTCCCGTCTTGCATCAACACACAACCTAGCCTATTATTAGATGCATCGGTATAAACCTCAAAATTCTTGTCTGATTCTGGCACTGCTAAGACTGGCGCGGTCGTTAACAGCTGCTTCAGCTTCTAAAAACTCTCTTCACACTCCTCTGACTTCATAAACTTCACCCCCTTATGTAGTAACTGCGTCATCGGCTTTGCAATCTTCGAGAAGCCCTCGATGAATCTTCTGTAATATCCTTCCAAACCAAGGAAACTGCGAATCTCGTTCGGCGTCGTCGGTGATTTCCAATCTATCACCATCTGAATTTTGGTTGGATCTACTTTAATTCCATCAGCAGAAACAATGTGACCCAAGAATGTCACTTCTCTCAGCCAAAATTCACACTTGCTGAACTTCGCATACAACTTCTCTTCTCTCAAGGTTTGTAACACCGTCCTCAGATGTTGTTCGTGTTCTACTTCGCTCTTCGAGTATATTAAGATGTCATTGATAAATACTAGAATGAAGTTATCAAGATATAGATGAAATACTCAATTCATTAAATCCATGAACACCGCAGGAGCATTTGTAAGTCCAAATGGCATTACTACAAACTCATAGTGACCATATCTGGTTCTAAACGATGTCTTAGGAATGTCCTCCTTCCTAATCTTCAACTGATGGTACCCCAATCGAAGATCAATCTTAGAAAACACCTTTGCTCCATTGAGCTGATCAAATAGATCGTTGATTCTTGGTAACAAGTATCTGTTCTTCAGTGTCAGTTTGTTCAGTTCTCGATAATCTATGCACATACGCATTGACTCGTCCTTCTTCTTCACAAATAGGATCGGTGCACCCCATGGTGACACGCTAGGCTGTATATAACCCATATCCAACAGTTCTTGAAGTTGGACTTTCAGCTCTTGTAATTCTTTCGGGGCATACGGTACGGCGCTTTGGAAATTGGTGCCGCTCCTGGTTCCAAATCGATGGTGAATTCCACCTGCCTATCTGGTGGTAACCCTGGTAGTTCCTTCGGAAATATATCTTCAAACTCCCTCACTATAGGCACATCTTGTACTGTTAGCTCCGGTTTCTTTTCTCCATCTAAATATACTAGAAAGGCTTGATTTCCTGCCTTACGTAGCAACTTCATTGCTTGGATTGCTGAAATCACAGGCACTATTTGCCTCCTTTTGAATCCATGCACGAACGACTCTTCATTCCCTTGATGTGGAATGATTACTCTTCTCTCGCGACATAAAATTGTCGCCTTGTTCTCCGACAGCCAATCCATTCCTAGAATTACATCCACATCATGAATGTCCAGTACATTCAGCTCTGCCACTCGAATCTCATTCTTGGTAAGCTTGATTTTCAAGTCTCGGCATACTAAAGTAGAAATAGTGGTTTTTCCTGAAGGTATTGCTACGTTCAAGTCTTGACTATTTTTCTCTACCTTAAGTTCTAGTACCTCAACACATGCAGATGAAATGAATGTATGCGATGCTCCAGTATCAAACAATACCATAACAGGTATATCATTAAAGCATATCATACCTGCCAAATTCCCATCATCCTGATTGTCGTCCAAGGCATATGCTCGGCCTCTCCTCTGCTGTCCATCACCACCCTGCTGATTCCCCTCTTGATTCTTGGGTGGAGCCTGATTGCCTTGCCGGCCTCCTCCTCCGTTCCCCATGTTGCCTCTCCTTGGCTGGCGGTGACCTCTGATAGCTCTCAGTTGCTGGTTAGCAGGCCTTTGGAAATTTTGGCGATTTCCACCTTGGGCTGGCGGCATTGAGCAATGGTTGGCGTAGTGACCCTGGCCTCTACAGTTATAACATCTAACTGCGTTCCCCTGGAAACCTCCCATATGCCTCCTGCCACACCTCTGGCAGTTCTGCGGGCCTGCTTGGTCACGCCTCTGAGCTTGTTGGGGATTGTTCCTCTGGAAGTTCTGTTAATCATGCCTCCCCTAGAAATTCTGTTGTCGGCCATGGTCAAGGCGCTTCTGACTGCCCTGACCCTGAACAAACTATCTAGGCGGCTCCTCCCACTTTCTCTTTTGAATCGGAGTTGGGGCATGTACCTCCTGTACCTCCCAATCAGGCATCTTCTTCTTGTTTTTGGACGCCTCGATGTCCAAAGCGTGGCCCAGCGATTCCTGATAGCTCAATCCTTTCATTGTTGCCAGTTGTGTGCGGATCTCCTCGCACAGATCATCTCTGAATTTCTCCGCCATCTTCTGTGGCGTGTCCGCCAGATGCGGCGCCATTTGGAGTAGCTCACTGAATTTCGTATCGTACTCCTCCACAAACAGCTTTCCTTGCTCGAACAGAAAGAATTCCACCTCCCTCTCCTTCCGATATTGCTTCGAAATATACTTCTCGTATAATGCCTCCTTGAACCTGTCCCAACTTATATGGTCCCTCTCTGCTGGTGCGACCGACTTCACGTAGGTCTCCCACCATCTATGTGTCTTCCCTTTCAACTGGTATGACATACAGTTGATCTTCTCTGCCTCGAACATCTCATATGCTTGAAAATCTTTTCAAGCTCCCTCACCCAATCTTCTGCAGCTGTTGGGCCTCCTGTCCCATCAAATGTTGGAGGTTGCTGCTTCCTGAAAGTCTCCACCCACTTGACCGTAGGGATTTCAGGTGCGTTCCCGTGTGGCGGTGGAAATTGCCCATGTTGTGCTGCCGCACTCTCGTCATCAGATAAAATTTCATACTCCTCGTACTCTTGATTAATAGGGGCCTCTTCCCAATCCGGATTCTCATACTCTAGCTGCGGGTTAGCTCTCCCACGGCCTCTGCCTCGCTGGCCTCTACCTCGGCCTCGTCCACGGCCTCTGCCTCGGCCACATCCTCTTCCCCTTCCTTGATTGATATATTCCATATTCTTTTCACTGCAAAACAACACCCATTTAGCAATTCCATAATAACCTCACAAGATAGCATCCACCTTATCCATTAAACAATATTGTCCATTCAACACTCACTCAAAGCTTTTAAACAACCAACCACCAACATTCATAATCCAAGAAATCCCAAATAATGTAATCGTGAAATATCCAAACAAAGTCTCACATGCCACAAGTCCCGATACATCAAAGGAAATACGAATACAAGGAAATAACAAGGTTCAACAACAATGAAATATCAGTCTCTCTCCCTAAACATAAACGTAAACAGAGTACAACAACAACAGTAACATCAACCAATCAATAGGATCCCTCAGACAGGTCCTCCTCCTCCTCATCCTCCTCCTCTTCCATCTTTGCCTTACCCTTTGCACGGGCAACCATCCTCCTGCCTCTCCCGCTCTCGGTGTCACTCGAAATGCATATCTGAGCTAAAGGGGTCCCGTACTCTGCATATCTACTCCCATAATCACCTACTACGGGCTCTGGAACAAATCCCTGACCATACGTGCCCGAGTACTGTATCAGATTCACCCAGCTGGGCTCTCCTAAGTCCTACGGTGGCGGCTGATTCAACGCTGCCTGATAATTAACATACCCTGAGGATCCCACTGGGTTGAAAAAGGGGTCAACAGATCCTCCCGACCGATGTTCAGACGGCACTACCATCTGTGCCAGAGAAGATGAGGCAGGTCTAGCCCTTGACTATGGCGCCTCACCTGTCACCGATGCCTGGGTACTCCTCGAAGATGCCGGTGATATACCCTCAGCCAAAACTGCCTCCTGAATGAGTGCAGCCATAAATGTATGGAAACTCCCTCGGGTACCCGTCTATTGATTGTGATGAACTCTGACAAGCTCCAGGGTCCGACTGGTCCACCTCGATGGCATCAACTTCGTAGTCCTCTCCATAGCCTCAGCGTCTGAGATGTCATGTCCTCTTGCCTGCCTCCAGTAATTCCAGTACTCCATCAACGTGTTGGCCAAATTGTCTACCTCGAATGGTGGGTGGCTCCTGAAATGAAACGCCGCACTCTTAGGGTCCATCTACCACGACAACAACCCGTCAATCCCGTCAATAACTATATAACAACTCCAACACACCCTATGTCTCGGTGGCAACTACTGGCCTCCGATACACTATGCCGAGGTTCAACTGATCCTCGTGCTAACACACTCACTCGAGTCTCGACTATATCTGCCAGGATCTTTGTGCATTCTGCACACTCAACACCAACTATCCTTGTGCATTCTGCACACTCGACTCAATTACTGGATTCTCCAGTCACAACACAAGGTCTAAGTTCTAAGTTCAATCTACCATGGGTACGTACAACTCACATCATCCAACCACTCAAAGTCAATGCCTTTTCAAGGCCACAGTCAATTAGTCAGTCCTGATCATGTCCTAATTATCCCTCAGTTCAACACCAGTATATACCAAACTACAGCTCAATACACAATTTAGCACATCTATAGCCATAACACCATAAATCCAGCTGCTTGCAAAATTTCAAGAATCAATTCAACCAATTCAAACCACACTTTCAAGAAAGGTCATCTCACTGGTGCCAAATTAAAACAATTTCTCAAACTTTCAAAATCAGAAACCTTCTCAAACTCAAAAATTTTCATTCTCAAAGCTCCACAACTTTCAACTCAATTGATCTAACAATCAGTGTTAGCACTATTGCTTAACACGGAAACAACACAAGTCAAAATCATTCAATTCCTTTAATCAACGTAAACATCGCTTTCTTTCAATTCCCAAAATCACTTTCAAAATCTTCCACTATTTTCAAATATACTCAAATCATACTTAAATTGCAAGCAGGAAAACTTTTAAAACTTGAAACATACCTCAGGTTGCGCAGGAT
>JAPKLW010007441.1:0-15054 GCA_026898455.1 Plectranthus barbatus | reverse complement strand
GGACCATCCACGGCTATGGGACGAGACAGGCGCCGATATGCCTATCCAGCGATACAGAGGGCAGTCGAGGCAGGAGGACGGATGCTCCGGATGGAGGAGAGGGACCGATGAAGGCCGAGGATGACGAGGAGGAGGAGGACCCATCTGAGGGATCTGAATGATGGATGTTATGACTTTATCATTTCAGTTGTTCTGTACTCTATTTTGAAACTTTTATTTCCGTTGTAGACATATGTATTGTTGTTGGTGAAGACCTTTATTTTGATGAACTGCATTAGAACGCTATGTTGAAGAGTTAATTGACTGTTGCGAGATTGTTGAATGATATTATGAATGATGGTTATTTGAGAATTTTGGTTGAGTAATGATTATCTTGTTGAGACTTTTATGAGATATTGACTGATGTTGTATTGCAGAAAGGAGTAATGGAATATATTGATCAAGGCAGAGGGAGAGGCCGAGGCCGAGGCAGAGGCCGAGGCAGAGGTAGAGGAAGAGGCCAGAGGGGCCGAGGGCATGGGAGAGTCATCCCACAACCGATTTATGAGGAACCACATTGGGAGGAAGTTCCTGCAAACCAGGAGTATGAGGAAATCGAGATATTGTCTGATGATGAGAACGCTGCAGGGCAGCACGGACCAGTTCCACCACCCCAAGGAAACATACCAGAAATTCCATCAGTGATGTGGGTGGAAACATTCAGAAAGCAGCACCCTCCGACTTTCGATGGGACTGGAGGACCCACAGCAGCAGAGGATTGGATTCGCGAGCTTGAAAAGATATTCAAGCACATGAGATGCTCCGAGGAGGAGAAGATTAACTGCATGTCCTACCAGCTCAAAGGAAAAGCGGACAGATGGTGGGAGACTTATGCTAAGTCTGTCGTACCAGCAGAAAGGGATAACATAAGCTGGGAAAGGTTCAAGGAAGCATTCTTCAAGAAGTATGTTCCGAAGCAGTACAGAAAGGAGAGGGCGGTGGAATTTTTCCTCTTTGAGCAAGGAAAGCTAACGGTGGAGGAGTACGACACTAAGTTTGGTGAGCTACTCCAGATGGCACCACATTTGGCAGATACACCGCAGAAAATGGCTGAGAAATTCAGGGATGGTCTGTGTGAGAAGATTCGCACCCAACTGGCGACCATGAAAGGGTTGAGCTACCAAGAGCTGTTGAGCCATGCCTTGGACATTGAAGCGTCCAAGAACATGAAGAAATTGCCAGAATGGGGAGCGTAGGAGGCCCAGGCTTCAGGTTCGAACCAAAAGAGGAAATTTGAGGAGCCGCCAAGGCAATTTGTGCAGGGTCAAGGCAATCAGAAACGCCACGACCAGGGCATACCGCAAAATTTCCAAGGGAGGCCAGACCATCAGAACTTTCAGAGGTTCAACCCTCACCAGGCTCAGAGGCCAGATCAGGCGGGACCGCAGAACTGCCAAGGGTGTGGCAGGAGACATACAGGTGGCTGTCAAGGAAATGCAGTCAGATGCTATAACTGCGGAGGACAGGGTCATTATGCAAACAACTGCCCTACACCGCCAGTTCAAGGAGGCAACCGCCAGAACTTTCAGAGACCTGCCAACCAACATTTGAGGGCAATCAGAGGACACCGTTAGCCGTGGAGAGGCAATGCTGGAAACAGAGGAGGTGGTAGGCAAGGTAATCAGGCCCCACCTAGAAACCAGGAAGGGAACCAGCAAGGCGGTGACGGTCAACCGAGGAGAGCTAGAGCCTATGCTTTGGATGGGAATCAGGACGATGGCAATCTGGCATGTATGAGATGCATTAATGATATACCTGTTATGGTATTATTTGATACGGGAGCATCGCATACATTCATTTTATTTGCATGTGTTGAGGCATTAGAACTTGAAGTAGAGAAGAATAGTCATGACTTGAACGTAGCAATACCTTCAGGAGAAACAACTACTTCTACTTTAGTGTGCCGAGACTTGAGAATCAAGATGAACGAGAATGAAATTCAAGTAGCCGAACTGAATGTTTTGGATATTCATGACGTAGATGTAATCCTAGGAATGGATTGGTTGTCGAAAAATAAAGCGACGATTTTGTGTCATGAGAGAAGAGTAGTCATTCCGCAGCTAGAGAATGAGGAGGCATTTGTGCATGGATTTAGAAAGAAGCAGAGGGTACCTGTAATCTCTGCAATTCAGGCAATGAAGTTGTTGCGAAAGGCAGTAAACCAAGCTTATTTGGTATATTTGGAAGGAGAAGAGAAACCAGAGCTAACAGTACAGGATGTTCCGATAGTAAGGGAGTTCGAGGACGTGTTTCCGAAGGAACTACCAGGGATACCACCAGATAGACAGGTGGAGTTTACCATTGATTTGGAACCGGGTGCGGCACCGATTTCTAAAGCGTCGTACCGCATGGCCCGAAGGAGTTACAAGAGTTAAAGGTCCAACTACAAGAACTATTGGATATGGGTTATATCAGGCCAAGCGTGTCACCATGGGGTGCACCGGTTTTGTTTGTAAAGAAGAAGGATGGATCAATGCGTATGTGCATTGACTACAAAGAGCTGAATAAATTGACGCTGAAGAACAGATATCCATTATCGAGGATCGATGATCTTTTTGATCAGCTCATGGGAGCAAAGGTGTTTTTTAAGATTGATCTTCGATCAGGGTACCATCAGTTAAAGATTCGGAAGGAGGATATTCCAAAGACAATGCTCCTGCAGTATTCGTGGACTTAATGAACCGAGTATTCCATCAGTACCTTAACAACTTTGTACTGGTGTTTATAGATGACATCCTAATATACTTGAAAAGCGAAGCAGAGCATGAACAACATCTGAGAACGGTTTTGCAGACCCTGAGAGACGAGAAGTTGTACGCCAAATTCAGTAAGTGTGAATTCTGGCTAAGAGAAGTGACATTCTTGGGTCACATCGTTTCGGCAGACGGAATCAAGGTAGATCCAGCCAAGATTCAAACAGTGATGGACTAGAAAACACCAACTACGCCGAACGAGATTCATAGTTTTCTGGGTTTAGCAGGCTATTACAGGAGATTCATCGAGGGCTTCTCCAAGATTGCGAAACCAATGACTCAGTTACTACAGAAGAATGTGAAGTTTGAGTGGTCAGAGGAGTGTGAGGAGTGCTTCGTGAAATTGAAGCAATTGTTAACAACCGCGCCAGTTCTAGCAGTGTCGGAGTCAGATAAGAACTTTGAGGTTTAAACTGATGCTTCGAAGAATGGGTTAGGTTGCGTGTTGATGCAAGACGGAAAATTGATAGCATATGCGTCAAGACAGTTAAGACCGCATGAAGTGAATTATCCAACTCATGATTTGGAGTTAGCGGCCGTAATCCTTCTGTTAAAGATCTGGAGACACTATCTCTATGGAGTGAAGTGCGCCATATTCACTGATCACAAGAGTTTGAAGTATTTCTTTGAACAAAAGAATTTGAATATGAGGCAGAGGAGATGGTTAGAACTCGTGAATGATTACGATTTGATGATTAATTATCACCCAGGCAAAGCGAATTCAGTAGCAGATGCCTTGAGGAGAAAAGGAGAAGCTCAGTTAGGCTGTATGCTTACAAGAGAGAGCAGTTTGATCAGAGAGTTTGAGAAGCTTAGCTTGGAAGTGATATCACCTTCCGAAAGGAAGAGGTGTGATTTGGCAACATTGACAATAGTGCTGGATTTGAGAGAAAGAATCATCGAGGCACAGAAAGGAGATGCAGAGATTGAGAAGTTGCGTCAGAAATTGAAAGTCAAGCCAGTGGGAGAGTATCGGGAAGCATATGACAGTGCATTGCTATTCAGAGATCGAATTTTGGTGCCGAGTTGTGAGGAATTGAGGAATGAAATTTTGAGTGAGGCACATGATACGCCGTATACTGCTCACCCAGGAAGTACTAAGATGTATCAAGATCTGAAGACCAAGTACTGGTGGGATGGTATGAAGAAGGATGTAGCCCTATATGTAGAGAAATGCTTAGTATGTCAACAAGTTAAGGCGTTACATCAACGGCCGTATGGGAAATTGCAGCCGTTAGACATTCCTGAATGGAAGTGGGAACATATCACTATGGACTTCGTAATGTGGTTACCGAGGTCACAGAAAGGAAATACGGTGATATGGGTTGTAGTGGACCGTCTAACGAAGAGTGCTCATTTTCTACCAATTAAGGTGAACTATAGGTCAGATAAGCTAGCACAGATTTATGTCCGAGAGATAGTCAGACTGCACGGAGTGCCGAAATCTATTACGTCTGACAGAGATGCAAAGTTTACATCTCGATTTTGGATGAGTTTACAACAGGAATTGGGTACTCGCCTGAATTTTAGCACGACATTTCACCCTCAATCGGATGGTCAGTCTGAAAGGACAATCCAAACTCTCGAGGACATGCTAAGAACGGTAGTTTTGGATCGAGGGAGCAGATGGGAGCCAATTTTGCCTTTGATTGAGTTTGCCTATAATAATAGTTATCAGGCAACAATCGGAATGGCTCCTTATGAGGCTTTGTATGGGAGGAAGTGTCGTTCGCCTCTAAAGTGCAATGCCTCACAAGATTCATCACAGTCAAGGGTCAAAAATCCACTACACACAAGCAATTTGAAGGAGACAGAAAATTCATCAACAGTGGAAGAACTCACAGGAAGTGTATCGCTCAACTCTCAAGTGTTTAAGATAAAGATGAAAGCACTCAAAAACATGTATGAAGAAATTTCTACCATAGGCTTGCAAATTTTCTAATATCTCCACTGCTAGAATGTGCACACAAGTCTAGAATCAAAAAGGACTTTCAATAGGTTGTAATGTAGGCTTTTGTGAGGGGTAGGAAAATATGGCCAAGTGACTAAAATCAATCAAGTTGTACTTGCTCAATCAATCCAAACCACCATCTAAGTTCATTCACCCTTCTCCTCAAATATATCAACAAATACACAACCTCCTTTTTTTCTATCTCATTTTGAATCTCTTATGCTCATAAATTTTTTTTTTTTTTTCTTTTCTGAGAGCTTATGAGAATTCTAATTATTTTGCTTTGAGCTTCTTTTCCACACATCTTTTCACCACTAATTTATATTTTCTTATCTCCATATCACAATCATTCCACCCATATACCACAACTCAAGACATGAGCGAAACCAATACTTCTTCTGAATCTCATAGACAAGGAAAGAAAAATTTTGTATAGGCTCAAAAGTGGATAACTAGGGAAAATTTAATGTGAAGGGACAGTGTTTAGGGAATTGGGCTATCAAAGATGGCCTAAGATCATTTCCTAAACTTGTGCACACTATGCAATCTCAACACAGAAAATAGGCAAGTTCTAGAGAAATAAAAACACACATGTGAATCTCACATCAAACGAATTAAAGGCTCAAATTCTCACACAAGGGTTCAAAAATTTTCTTCCGCAGTCAATTTCAAATCAGCTCAATCAGCATGCAAGCACAAGTGTCAAATCAATCCTATCATGCGGTATTCTACATTCATAGGCATCTAACCACAATCACAATCAATTCAACTCAACACTTAATCAATTCTAATCTCACAATATCATTCGGGTTATTTCAAAACTCAAAAATTTTCCCCACAAAATAGAATTTAAATTTAAAAATTAAGGCAAAATTTAAATACGGAAAGCAGAATAAATAGAAGATAGAATGTTCCATCTCTTGTCCACATCCCCCCAAACTTATTTCCAACTCGAAGAGTGGAATAAGTTTGAAAATCAGACAAAAGAGGGAACGATATCTGGTAGTTGATCTCAGACATCAACTTTTTTATCCCCCGGAGTAAACATCGCGCGACATGGAATAATTGCTGCTGGCACTTCGCGTCGATTGACGTGAAGCCTTCTTGCGACCCTCTCCTTGGGTCAAGTGTTTCCAATCAGCCGGCTGCTCGGGTTTTTTTTTTTTTTTTATAATTAACTGAGAAAAATAACTGTTAAAGGAAAATAACGGAAATTCGAAATAAATAATAAAAAAAAATGAAAATTAAAAAGAAATTACGGAAAGGGTTGGGTTACCTCCCAACAAGTGCTTGATTTAACGTCGCAGCTCGACGATACCTCAAATCACTGCCAAGGAGGTCGGGTCCAGACTCGCCGACCTTTGGCATCCACCATGTAGACTTTCCGGTCATTGATAATGGTGGTGACCGCAGAAAATGGTGGTGCAGTTGACACTGCTACCCTTTCGTTTCCTCGCTCCCACTCAATGGCAGCGGCTTCTTCCTGTTCAGATTCATCTCCTTCGTCAGTAGTGGAGATTCGATTGCACTCCTCCTTCTTCTTGTTCTTGTCGATCACAAAGGTGATCTTTTCTTCGTTCGCCCGGAGTGTGATCTCGCCGCCTCGACAGTCAATGAGAGCGGCGCTAGTGTCGAGAAACTCACGCCCCAAGATCATGGGCATATTCTCGTCCTCCTTCATCTCGTGCACCACGAAATCTGCAGGAAAAATGAGATGGCCCACGCGAATGAGCACATCCTCTAGTATACCTTTCGGGCGGGACACAGACCGGTCCGCCATCTGCAGGGAGATCGTCGTGGGCCTCATCTCTCCGATGTTGAGACGTTTGTAGATGGAGTACGACATCAGGTTGATACTGGCCCCAGTATCGCAAAGTACTCTCTCGAACGTGCGTCCCCCAATCTCAACCGGAATAGAGAAGCACCCAGGATCGCTTCTCTTGATGGGCACCTGCTTTTGAAGTAGCAGGCTGCACTGCTCGTGGATCTTCACCGTCTCGTTCTCCACGAACTGCTTCTTTCCACTCATCAGCTTCCGGAGGTACTTCATGTATCCCAGAATCTCCTTCAGTGCTTCGATCAGCGGAATGTTGATGCTGACCTTCTTCAGGTGCTCCACAAATCTGGAGAACTTCTCGTCCTCTTTCTGCTTTGCGAACCGCTGTGGGAAAGGTAAGGGAGGAAGCTGATCTTCAGAATGTTTCAACTTCGTCCCAGCAGACTTTGACGTCGATCGAGGCAGATTAGCGTCAATCGACGGGCCTCTGTCTTCCGCGTCGATCGACGAGGCAGGTCCGTCGATCGACGTGGAATCGTCTCCCGCACAGTTTTGCTCCTTTTCACCTCCAGAATCATCAGTAGCCATCTCGGGACCCTTGTAGCTCGTCCCAGACCTCAGAGTAATGGCTTTGACTGGCTTTTCCTTTGCGGGGTTCACCTCTATCATACTTGGCAACTGTCCAGGCTTGTGTTGATTGCCGAGTGTGGTGGAGATCTGGCTCAATTGCGTATCCATCATCTGAAGGTGTTTCGTCATCAGCTGCATATGATTTGCCATTCCCTTCACCTCGGTTTCTACTTTCCCAAACCGGTTATCCGAGCTCTTGATGAATTTCTCGAGCGTCTCCTCTAGCACGGATTTCTTTCTTTCAACGATCTCTCCTCCAGTACCTGCATCAAAACCAGGCGGAGGCTGTTCTGCAGCAGAAGGGTTAGCATATGAAAAACCAGGGTGAGATCGCCCATGGTTGTACTGGTACCCTTGATTGCCTCGGTAGTTATTGTGATAACCACCGCCAACGTAGTTCACCTCCGTACCGGCAGTTCCAGACGAACTGCTTGCACCCCTGTTGATGTAGTCAGCCTCTACGGGTACTATGGCCATGCTTGGCTCTGCAACAGATGCAGCTTGTGTTGTGCCCAATTTTTCAATCTCCTCCCAGAGCTTTTTCACCTCAGCGACCACGTCGAATTCTGGCTTTGTCTCTACGGCTTTGACTGGTAGCTGCCTATCAGTTGGCCATTGGTGGCTATTCAGCGCCATATCAGCCAGCAACCTCATACTCTCTGCACCACTCTTCTTCATCAGTATTCCTCCGGCAGATGCATCAACTAGCTCCTTCATGTGCGGGTTCAGTCCCTCATAAAAATGACACACTTGCATCTCCAGATCGATGCCATGTCCAGGAAAGAGTCGTAGAAGCTCTTTGTACCTCTTCCAGGCCTCATAGAGTGACTCGTCATACAGCTGCTTGAAAGTAGTAATGGCAGCTTTTCTCTTCAGCAACAGGCTCGTTGGGAAGTAGTTGGTAAGGAACTCTGCTCGAAGCTCCTCCCATGTCCCGATTTGACTCTTATCCAGTCCAGCATACCAAGACCGTGCCTCGTCTCTGAGTGAGAACGAGAACAGTCTCATCCTGATCACATCTTGGGTTACTCCGTTCTGCTTCACAGTGTTACACACCTCGATGAATTGGTTGAGGTGGGTATATGGATCTTCTACAGCTCTTCCCCCAAACTGGTTTTGCTGCACCATCTGAATAAGGCTTGTGCGTAGCTCAAAATTGTTGGCATTAATGCCAATTCTGAATCCGGCCTCCGCTTGCTGTGGAAGAAATCGATCCAAGATGGACCTTTGCGGAACCACAATCTGCCTATTATTCAACTCTGCCAGTCTTGCAGCTTGCTCTGCCTGAGCAGCCTGGGCTGCTTGAAGTTGCACTCTCAGCTGCTGCACTTCATTAACAAATTGCCTCTACTCCTCGGGAGTCATATTTTGCAGAGGTGCTTCAGGATTTTCAGCCATCTCTCGTTGTTTTTCTTTTCCTTTCTTCTTGATTTTCCTACAGGTTGCTTCAATTTCCGGGACAAAGGCTTCGAGTGTTTTTCCTTTGGCTCACGTGTTCATGCACCTGCACAGGAAATAAGTGGAATCAGCACGGCGTCGATCGACGTGAATTCATGTCGATCGACGCAAAAGTGTGGTCTTCGTCGATCGACGAAGTGTGTCCGTCGATCGACGCGAGAAACAGAATTGATAACTCACACACGCACACGTACAGATAAATTAAAACTCAATCCAGCAAATCCTAGAACGAACTAGTAACAAGATAAAATCTAACAATTCCCCGGCAACGGCGCCAATTTGATCACTGTTATTTCTAACAGATTAATTATAATAACAGCGGCAAATAAATTTGTAAACCCTAAGGTTATCGATCCAGGGGAATTGTATGGGGAAATTATCCTATGTACTAGCTATGGTTCTAAAATTCATTGTTTGAGGAATTCAAAATCAGGGTTTTTTTTGGAAAATAAAGATAACAATACTTGAAAATTAAAGGAGTTTTGGAAAGCAAATTAAAGAACACAGATTCTAGGGAAGAACTCTTATTATGGATAACATGTAGGACTCAATTAATTTAACAGGTGGAATACTGCAATGATATTATATCTCCTTGTTTGGCAAATATAACCTAGATTACTAATTAGTGACTCATCTCCGCTCGGTCTCAAAGTACACCAAATTAGTCAATCCGATAAACAAATCAGTTCAATTTCTACATCTAGTACATCTGTTTGGATAGTGTAGATTGTATCATGTATTCCTATTCTCACTATTAATATTCACCTCTCGGTCCTTCTATCAATAGCTAGACATCTAAATTAATCGTCACCTCTCGGTCCTTGAATTAATCTAGAATTATAGAATAAACACAGGAATCATGAACCTAATTAATTAATCCTAACATGCATCCATAATATTATTCAAACCCTAGAACCCGCTAGGGTTTCTAGCCACTCATCGCAGATAGAAATCCAAAAGAAAACATATTGAATTGCATAAACATAAAGAACTTACAATAAAAATAAAGGGTTTTGTGTTTCCCAAGTCTTCAAACTCTAAAAACCAAATTGTAGAACGAAAATATGAAAAGGGCTTTTCAAAAATCGAGTTTAGTAGGCTATTTATAATGGTGGATGTGTATCCTATCGAATCTAGGGCTAAAGATATGAAAAATCTCGTTTTTCCTCGAATTCTCGCGCCAGCAGACACCCTCACGTCGACCGAGTCTGATTCCCGTCGATCGACGGACCTTCTTGAGCTTCGTCGATCGCTTCTGAATGGCGTCGGTCGACGCAGCTTTTTGCCCTCCTGCGCGGTCTCACGGTTTTGGCCATAACTTCCTCCTCCGAACTCCGATTGATCCGATTCCAGTTGCGTTGGAAAGCTAACTCAAAGATCTTTCCATCCATGTGCTCCATTAGCTCGGATTCCAACTTTGGAAGAATTCGTGCATGTTTCTTTCAACATCTGCTGCTTTTGGTACGGATTTTCATTGGATTTGGCCTAAAACCTGCAAAAACACCAACACGCGCATAATACCACCTAATATAGACTCATGCACATAATATATATATATACACTCAATAAAACTATATAAAATAGTAGAAAATAATATAGATAAGCGAGTAAAATAATGAGCTTATCAGACACAGTGAGTGAGATGATTGAGATAGTCCGGCAAATCAGGGAAAGAATCAGAGAAGCACAGAGTAGACAGAAGTCTTATGCCGACTCTAGGAGGGCGGAGTTGTATTTTGATGTTGGGGACATAGTGTTCCTCAAAGTTTCACCCTTCAGGGGAATAGTGCGCTTCGGGGTAAAAGGTAAGTTGAGACCGCGCTACGTGGGACCGTACGAAATACTAGAGCGCGTCGGTTCAGTGGCATATAGATTGGCATTACCCCCGAGTATGGGCAATATCCACAATGTGTTTCACGTGTCTCAGCTGAGGAAATATGTTTATAATCCGAGGCATGTGATTCGACAAGAAGACGTGATTTTGAACTCAAATTTATGGTACGAGAAAAGCCAGAGGCCATACTAGTTAGAAAGATTCAGGAGCTCCGAAATAAGTCAATTCTGCTCGTTAAGGTGCTTTGGAGCCACCATGGGCGTGAGTAAGCGACATGGAAGCTTGAGGAAAAGATGGAAGAGAGATATCCTGAGCTTTTTGAAGCTTTGTAATTTTCGGGACAAAAATTTTTATAAGGGTGAGGGGATGTAATACCCCATGTATTAATTAGATTTTGTACAAGTTATTTGGAATTAATGAAATGAGAATTCCCTTGATTTAGAGATACTTGAAGTTATTTATGTTATTTGGAGAAATTAAAATGTATTAATGAGCTTGATATTGCATAATATTGAAGAAAATGTCAAGAATTTGGTGAAAATATTAAGTATTGGAGATTGGATTTTTGGATATATATGCATGAGAATTTGGAGTTTTGTGAGGATCTTGGAAGTATTGTGTTGGAAATTCAAGTATTGGAATATACAACATATTGGGATTAATGGAATTATTATATGCATATAGATATGTATGTATAGATATAATTATATACAACATAAAATGAAAAGGAAATTACAATACATACATATATTACAACAATTATACCATACATTATATTCTAGAGATAGAAAAGAGCAGCCCCCCCCCCCCCCCCCCTTCTCCAAACCCTTCCCGTCAGACCACCTTGCCGGCGAGATTCCGGCCATCTCAGGCCACCTTTTGACGAGCCACCTCCGCCATTGCGAAGCTCGTCTTTCCAGCTTCGATTTGAGTACTCGTGGGCTCCAAGAGGACGAGAAACGAGAAAGTTATCGAAGAGAGAAGTTGAGGTGGGTTTTTAATTTCGATTTTGAGATTTAAGGTTTGAATCACATTTTTCCGGCCAGTAATCGGCGTTTTGACGTTAGATTCGTATTCCTTGGGTTGTAGTGAACATTCGGACGTCAAGAAAATAGGGTTTCATCGCCGGAAATCGCCAGCGCCGCCGCATGTGGATGAGCTCTGGTGAGCTTTCTTTTCCCTCAATTTCTTCGTAAATTTCGGTGTTTAGATGCTATATTTGAGTTCCTGGAGGTCTAGGGAGTTGATATATGTGATTGCATGTGTAATCGGATGGTTAGAATGGTAGATATGTCGAGTTTCAGGGTGGAAAACGGCGAGTTCGTCGGAGAAGACGACGCGTCCCGAACGGGACGGAAGCATCCCGCTCGGGACGAGTCGCGAACAGGCGGAGGCGAGCAGGCCACCCATCCCGTTCGGGATGGGTAGGTTCCGCTCGGAACCAAGCACGACCGGGAGAATTATTTTGGCAAGTTGTCCATCCCGTTCGGGACAGACTCATTCCGTTCGGGATGGGCTTCGACCCTAAAGTATAAAACATGGTTTTTGAGCTATTTTCATTCCATTTCGAATCCTTTCAATCCCTAAGATTAATATATGATATGAAAGCATGTTGAGCATGAGAATATGGTTTGATAAGTGTTTGGTTTTGGATTACGAGTATGAACGATGTTGAATGCGATTGAAGGGAATTATGAGAATCATATTAGAATTGAAGTGATTATGAGTTGGTTATCCGATTCTGATTGAATTCGCTATTGTCTTAGATCGTTTATCCTAATTAGTTGACCTTGATTATTGTAGGAGTTTGAAGTCGGAGGATAGTTAAGCTCGTACTAGCTGGAAAGCATCTATACACAAGGCCTAAAACAAGGTGGGAAACTATTTCAGTAAAGATCAAAAATGCGTGTTTTCTTTTCAAAATGTGTTAAAACTGTTTGTTTTAACTGAAACTGCTATGCATGTTTTGTGCTATTGTATCTGTCCCCTGTTGATTCCCATCGACAGGGAGAATAACTAATGAGTTTGGAACCAGGTTCTCATAACTGCGCTAGAACTCACTTAGTCAACAGGGTGTTAGCCCCTTTGATAATGATTGGGTGAACCGTCCCCATATGTTGATTGTTGGAATGAGACGGAGTGTCCTCCAGTTGGATCCTGTGAATATTATTATTAAAACGATCGGATCTCAAAATGGGTTTCTGAGACTAGTGCACTTAGATGACAGTAGGTTGAGTGTGTTTACATTCCTGACTGATCATCGTAACTTGGAAGTCGGCCAACTTTCAGTTACAACACTGAAACAGATATGATAACATATAAATAGCACGTGTAAAATAAAACGTTTTGGATAGCGTGGTTCTTTTCAACAAAACCCCACGTCTATCTGTGTGAGTTGCATAGCATGTTTCCTATATAAATGTACGTTTTTGGCCATGTTTCTCATTGGGTACGTAAGTACTCAGTCCCTCGCGTTATTTCTAAAACGTGCAGGTTAAGCATCAAGGATGTGAGTTTCGGGGTGTAAGCTGGTGGAATGAAGTGGTTTTTGAAAAGATACAAGATCCTGTGACATGTATCTTCATATACATGTCACCACCACGCTACACACACTGCTGCACCGTTCTCTGAAAATCCCTTCCCTTTTGGATATTTTCAACCTTTGAACTCTGTTATTAAATTGACTCGAAGTACAATTTCTTATTGTTTACTTATCTTTTCATTTAAATTTAAGTCTTCCGCTTTATAATTTGAGAAATGTGTTTGATAAAACCTGAGACATCAATGTAACGTGACCCCAAATCGGGAAGGTCAGTTGGGGGTGTTACAGAGGTGGTATCAGAGCTTGAGTTTTCAAGTTTAAATGATTTTCAAAATATTTTGAAAACTTCGAGTCTTAGAATGTTTTGAAAATCTGTGTGAAGTGTTCGCTCATGCTTACACCCTACTCCATCCTGCGCTACCTGAGGTATGTTTTAAAGTTTTAAAGATTAAAGTTTAAAAGTTTCCCTGCTTGCAATTTCAATAAGATTTGAATATCTTGAAAACATTACAAATGTTTTGAAAGTTATTTGAAATTGGAAGAAAGCAAAGTTTAGGAGGAATAAGGAGTTGAAATGTTTTGATTTGGACTAATTTGAACTTGATTGATTTTGTGTTAAGCAAGAGTGCTAACACTGGTGATTTGAAAGTAATATGGAAGTGTTGGGTTTATGAAAGTTGAGAATTTGATGAATGGGAAATTTTTGATGTTAAAAGATAAAAATTTCGTGTTTATTTGGCACCGGTGAGGTGACCTCTTTTGAAAGTGTGAAATGAATTTGAAATGATGTGTTGAATGTTGAATAAATTGCAAGCATTTAAAACCTTGATGTTATGGCTATAGATGTGCTAGATGAATAATGAGCTCTAGTATGGCATAATCTGATGTTGGATTTTGGGGATAACTAATATGAATCGGAACTGATGAACTAACTGTGGGCCTTGAAAAGTCAATGACTTGTTTGGGGTTGGTTGTGGTGAGATGGTGTTGTAAGAGTGGAATGGGTAGACTTGTAATGACTGAACTTAGAACTTGACTTGGGTGTGGAAATTGAAAATTTCCTTATTTTGTTATTTTGACTAAGTGTAGGAATGAGTCTGACTTGTAGAAACTACAAGCTATCATGTGATCGTACAGAATGTACATGGTGAACCTAATAGATGTATTAGACTCGAAGTGAGTCAGTGTGTAGTGCGAGGATCCGAAGGAACCTCGGCAGGATGAGTGATGTAACATTTTGTTTGACCTTGAGACTGACCGTTTATTATTTGTTTTGGTGACAGATGGCTTCGCAGGACAGGTTAGTGAGACGTTTCAGGGAGCGCCTTCCTTTCACCGAGGATAACCTCGCAGCAGTTTTAGTGGATTACCTAGAGTTAGGGAAGAGAGTACGCCACTTAGGAGTGACATATAGAGAGGCGATGGAGCTAACAATGAACCTTATGCCGGAGAGATGGACTAACTGGGCATTATCATTGACTAGATGGCATTGTAACAGCGAGACAGGCACCGTGGGGAATTATCGTCGTTTTATTGGGGACTTGATTCAGAAGGCGGTTGCTGAGGGGAGCCCTTCGCCAGCATCTTTTAGAGGCACGCATGCATCCTGGACCAGGACCTCATCACCCGAGTATACTCCAGCTTCGCCACCAGCGCCAGCTGATGCCCAGATTGCACCTGTGCATGCACCTACTTCGAGACGGAGAGTGCGACCAGTGCCTAGTACTCCGACCGCGGCATACATGCCATTTCCGCCCGGATATCCGCAGGGAGGGACCTATGATCCGTATGCACTTGGTAACATGTCCATGGCTTCAATCCAGTCTCCTACACAGTATCAGGACCCGATGTTGCCTCCAGGAGACCTTAGACCACCCGTTCCATCGTATCTGCAGTCACAGTGGAAGGTTGGAGGACCCAGTCGGGCCGTACCAGCACAGGATTCGGGTCGGGACAGTGCGGAGATGTGGCCTAGACCGACTCCTAGCGGACAGGAGGATATGTTTGGCGGATATGGGACCATCCACGGCTATGGGACGAGACAGGCGCCGATATGCCTATCCAGCGATA
>JAPKLW010007440.1:0-15056 GCA_026898455.1 Plectranthus barbatus | reverse complement strand
ATATTCGGATCAAGGAATATAACTCTCTGCGAGAAGTTTTCTCAACTGATGCAGACATCATTTCAGATGAGTATGATGGGCAAGTTAACATACTTTCTCGGACTCCAGGTCCAGCAGTCAGCTGATGGAATTTTTATCAGCCAGCGAAAGTATACGAAGGAGTTAATTCAGAAGTATTGCCCAGAGAAAACTAAGTCCCTCAGAATACCTATGAGCACCAGTTGTCAAATATTTCTTGATGAGCAAGGTGAATCAGTTGATCCTACCATCTACCGAGGAATCATTGGATCACTTCTCTATCTCACAGCCAGCAGACCCGACATCTCGTACTCAGTCGGAGTGTGTGCCAGATTTCAAGCCAATCCGAAAAAGTCACACATGGAAGCTGCAAAGAGGATAGTGAAATATCTGAAGGGGACTGAATCTCTTGGAATATGGTATCCCAGAAATGATGAACTTACACTCATTGGATATTCAGATTCAGATTTTGCTGGATGCCGTATAGATCGAAAGAGTACCAGTGGTACGTGTCAGTTTCTAGGACACAAGCTAATCAGTTGGTTTAGCAAGAAGCAGCACTCAGTTGCTACATCTACCACTGAAGCTGAATATGTTGCCGCTGCCAGTTGCTGTGCTCAAATTATTTGGATCAAGCAACAACTGGAGGACTATGAAGTGGACACTGGCTGTGTTCCAATCTATTGCGACAACAACAGCGCTATGTGCATCATGAAGAATCCGGTTCACCATTCTAGAACCAAGCACATAGATATTCGACATCACTTCATACGTGATCATGTCGAGAAGAAGGATGTCAGCGTGGACTACATCAGAACTGAAGATCAATTGGCTGACATCTTCACCAAGCCACTACCAGAAGCAAGATTCAAGGAGTTGTGCATCAAACTCGGTCTTCTAGAGATTGATGCGGGCCCAAGTGTTGAGGAAGAATGAGTCCCAGCTCTCATTCTGTTTTTGGTCTTCAGGAGGATGCTGATTACGACTAAGTCCAAGCTCTTAGTTGTTTTCATTCAAGTGGTATCTCTAGCTCACTGATGGTTACTACTGGCGGAACTTATCCCTTAATTGTCTAAGGAAATGAGTCCCAGCTCTCATTTCAATTTGCCAGCATAAACCATCAGTTCAAGCGAAATTGGGTGCCAGTCGAGTTGTCAGCAGACAACTGGCGATTTCCTACGACTGACTCGGGTGCCAGTCGTAAGTACCAGTTGTCAACTGGTAAGGAGGCCATGCTGACAGGGGGAAGTATTCAACTGGCATATAACTGTTGACCAGTTATACTACTGATGACCAGTTGAGTCCCAGCTGTATCAGAAAAGGCGGGATTGTTCAAATCCGACTTGCGTGTACAGCTCTCAGAATTTAATGCGGCATTTAATGCCACATTTAATGCGCACAGTGACTGCGCAGTCCGACGCTTGGGTGCCACCAATCGCTGCGTGCCACGTTCCACGTTAGCACGACCGCGCACGTCGCACAGGGAACCGGGCCTGCTGATGACCGTAGATTCTGACTTGCTGAGAATTCATCCCGGTCGTTTAATCTTGCATGGCCCCAAGTATAAATACCCGATCACTTCCTTCGGGTTAACCTTTATGTTTCCCTACTTTCAGAACCCTACCTTCAAAATTCTCTCATCTTCCCTTGAGATTTTCTGAAACTTGAACATTTTCTGAAGTCATGGCATCATCTTCTCAACCTCCAGCTGACAACCCTACATCTACATCATCCCAGCCTGGTTCGCCAGACCTACCCCTCGCTGAAGCCCATATGCCAACATATACTGGCATAGTGAAGATTGAAGATGTGGATTACACATATCCGTTCGCCCGACTGGTTCAGTTGAACAGGCCGGCGACCAGGGGACAGCTCTCAAACGCGCAGGTTAGGGCTGCTCAGGTCCAGAAAGAGAAAATATTGAATGCGAAATTGGCCCTGAAAAATTACGGGGAGGAGCTGATGGAGATGATTGACCGTGAAGAGCTCCGACAGTACCTGACGGCGACACCCCAAACCTTTCATCCACACATGGTAGCCGAGTTCTACGCTCGGGCCGTGATAGCTGACGACAGGAAGTCTTTCACAACTTCTGTTTTTGGTCACCTGATCACCGTCACTGCGGAATACCTCGCCGATCTCTTCGGACTGAGGAATGAAGGAGAAGATGTGGCCACGTATCTTCAGGATGATACGGTGGAATTCCGGAGAAGGTGGGCGCAGTGGAAGAAGCCAGAAGTCACCGCCTTCCGGACTGGCATGAAGAAGTCCGAGATGGAGGAGTACTGGCAGATGGTGTGCGACATTGTAGTTCGCATGCTACAATGTGAAGTCGGCTCGTACGCCGAGTTGAGCCTGCGGAAGTTCTCCGTGATGTGTGCCCTGGTGGATGGAATTCAGGGCAACTGGGCCGAATTTTTCTTTGGCCGGTTGCTGGAGAATGTGGCGCGGAACATCATCGTGCCAACGAAAGGGAGATTTGCCCACGCCGTATCCTTCGGGCTGAGGATCAGCCACATCCTGGAGATGGAATTGGGTGATGGCGTGGATCAGGGGGAGCAGCTGGTTGGTTCCGACTTCATACCAGCCACGAAGGCGAAGCTGCCCCACCCAGATTACAAGAAGCCACGAAGGCTGAAAGGGAAGTCAGCAGTGGACCCTGCTGAGGTCGTTTCTGAGGAGGACTCAGAAGACCTGGGAGAGCAAGTGCCAGCTGTGGCTCTCCCACTGACTGATGAGGCAAGAGCTCAGTTGAAGAGGAAGCTGGAGACGGAGTCTCTCTTCGAAACCATGGAAGGCGCGGTGGCTGAGGCGACTGGTATCCACCCACGGGATGTACAACTGGTACCAGTCACCAAGAAGCCATCCCACAAGAAGCCCAAGACTTCCCAGCACCAGCAGCCACCATCAGCTGTTGCATATGACCCTGAGTCTGGGAAGATCTCCATCCCAGTCAAGAAGTCCGTCTTGGGACTGACTGAGGAGGAGACCCTCGAAAGGATGACTTGCAAGAGGAAGCGAATCCAGACCAGAGCTCAGAAGCTGGTAGAGCAGGCGAAGAAGGAGCAGCAAGCCTCCATAGTCAGGAAGAAGCAGGCCCAGGCAAGGCTGAAGGCCTTGGCCGACCAGCAGAAGAGAGAGGCGGAGCTGGCAGCCAGGGATGAGAGGTTTGCCAAGATAAAGGCAGAAACAGAGGCCAGGCGCCAGGCAGAGCTGGCAGAACAGATGAGACTGGCGGCCAAGGGCAAAGGAAAAGCGCTCGAAATCTCAAGTGCCGACCGACCAGCACCAGCCCCACCAGGCGAGCTCCTACCTGAAGAAACTTTTGAACGCCTGCTGGTGATGGGTACTGACGTAGACATTATGTCTATCGTGGACCAGTACCAGGAGAAAGAGGAAGCTACTGGTGGAGGTGAGGACGTCCCACTGGCTGCGCAAGGGGAAGCCAGTGGAGGAGCTGCGGAAGACCCACTGGCCGCGCAAGGGGGTGCCAGTGGAGTAGAAGAAGAGCGGGCGACCACCCCGGTACAACTGGCGAGCTTCTCGGATGTCAGTTCTGAATCCGAGGATGAAGAGGAACCAAGGGCTGAGGAGCCAGAGCAGGAGCCAGCTGCGGAGGTGGTTCATCACTCAATGGTGCAGAGGATGGAGCCAAGGGATCTGTTCCCAGACATTGATGATAAGGCTCGTCGTCCTGCCAGTCGCCCCCGATCTACAGATGCTTCGACTTCAACTTCCGGGCGACCAGCAGCATCCTTTACAACACCAGCTAGGCGTGCTCGAACTGAAAGGCGCCCTTATATGCTCTGCATCCAAGAGCATCAACTGGTTGATGAGGATACCTTCCAGGCTCGAGTGACAGGGGTGCACCGGTGGGAGCAGCGCGGGGAGATGGCTTTTTATAACTCAAGAGTGCCCGAGCCATCTGCATTCAACATCATACCTTTCAGCGGACTCCCCCACCAGTCGGTATATGCCTCCAGAATCTCTGACTGGTGCCTGCCCCTGCAGCCAGTGGAATATTTTAATTCCACCCTCTATGAGTATGCAGAGAACATCACGGTGGAGGTGGAAAATGCCGTCAATGACGAGATGATATCCAGCTACCGAAGGCTCTGGAGGGTGGATCCGGAACTATGTCTGGAGTTCCGGAGATGGCGGGTTTTTGATAGATGCCAGCGCCTGCTGACTGTGGAGAAGCGGGCGGTTCTCTATGCCAGGCTGGGTCTTGGCTACTGGAGAGCGGAGGAGGAGTGGGCTAATGCCTTCATGGGCACTGATCCTGAGTCCCCCCAGCAGCTGTCTACAAGGAGGATCAAGCGCCGTTTGCTGAAGATTGCAGAGTATAGGCAGCTGACTGGAAGCTCCGGCCTCCCGCCACGGAAAAAGGTCAAGTTACCTTTCCTCCAGTTCCGAGTCACCAGTCGGGGGTACCAGCTGACGTACGCGCTCCGATGCCTCAAAGTGCTGGTTACCCTCCCGAGGATCCCTCCCTACCATGCTATCCTGTTCGACATGGCTGCCTGCGCCTTGCTGGTAGATCGCTTTGTGGAGGAGGATCCTTCTAGTGGTTTGTGGCTGACCCTTGCCGTCCCTCCTGTTCCTATTGTCTCGGGCGATCTCGTCCCTGATCATATGGACTGGCAAGTGGTGGATTTCACAGCCCCACCCGTTTTTGACGAAGTCCAGCCAGCTCCAGCTGCAGTGCCAGTAGCAGAGCCAGCAGCTGATATACAAGTAGAAGAGTCAGCAGCAGCTGATGTACAAGCAGAGGCACCAGTAGCAGCTGCAGTGCCAGCGGAGGAGCCAGCCCCGATGGAAATATCAACTGCATCTGAACCAGCAGCGGCTCCTTCCGCAACTGATGTCCCTTCTTCTTCCCTTGAAGTATCAGCACAGCCAATCTCCGAGATCCATCCCCCTGCGCAGCTTCTTGCAATCATTGATGCCAGGATGGACCAGCGCTTCACCAGCTTCTGAACCGAGATGACTCAACAAATGGAGTCATTCACCGCTGGAGTGTCCTCCTTTTTGGCGCGGATCCAAGAGGGGGAAAGTGCGCGAGCACGTGCTGAGGCTGAGAGAGCCCGTCTTGCTGAAGAGGAGAGGAGGATAGCTGCTGAGGAAAGGGAGAAGAGCAGACAAGATATGGCAGTGCTCACTGAGATCCTGAGGTCCTTAACCAGCAGAACTCAATCACCAGGATCATCTTCTCAGCCATAGTCTAGCTTCTTCATTTTGTTGTAAGTATTTGTATCTCTAGAGAACTCAATCACCAGGATCATCTTCTCAGCCATAGTCTAGCTTCTTCATTTTGTTGTAAGTATTTGTATCTCTAGACTAGTCAGTTTTCTATCCTGTACTTGTAACTGCAACATATTAATGGATTGATTACTGACAAGTTGATGACAATTCCTCATTGTCCAACAAATTGTCTAAGTATTTACTTACCAGCTGAACTTACACTTCCAGTGTAATCAGCACCAGCACTCGTATCACACACTTTAAATCTTTTTGCTCTGATCTCAATTCTCATATTTTAAACGAGCAATATCCCTCCTTGTTTGAGGGGGAAGATTTTAGTTAGAGCTGATGTGAGGAAGTGGTTTCATGGGTTTAGATCTGATAGGTTCATTTTGTAAAACCCTGAAATACTTTGTAACTTTCCTCATCAGCTGAGTGCTCGCTGGTTAGGCTTTGATCGCACCAAAAAGGGGGAAATTGTTGGGAAATTTGGCTAAGTTTCCTCTCCCCAGTAGCTACTTGTTTAGATTCTAGTTTGTTGTTTTGGTGGATCAAATCCTAAGTCCTACCAGCGTCAGTTGTCTCTAGATAGCTCTAGATCTCAAATGTAAAGTCCTGTTTAGGTCTTTTGAGTTGTAAGTCGCAGCTGATCAAGACTCATGCTGGCTACTGTTCACCAGCATGAGAAGAGCTAATGGCTGGCTACTGTTCACCAGTTGGGAAGGTTTTCATCAGCAGGCGGCTGACAAAACTCACCAGCAGATTAAGTGTTCTCACTGACACTGTTCACCAGTGGTGAAGCCACCAGTCATGGGAGATTCCAAGAGTTAACATCAGACATATTGGTAGACTTAGATTGTGCCAGCGCAAGTCACCAGCAGAGACTGCCAGCACAAGATCACCAGAATGTTCTACCAGTCGGATGTTACCAGCAGAATTCAAGATTCGCTCTCCCAGAGTCTTAGAGACAAAAAGAAGATTCGTCTGAGGAATAAACTGACAAAGTATGACTTTAAGGGAGGATACCTTAAAGTCTATCAGTTCAAGACACCAGTTCCGATTCCTCGTACTGACGAATAGTGCCATTCTGACATAAAGAGATCAATGTCAGATAAAGTGGACAAAAGCATGGCGCTTTCCGGAAATTCCTACCTGCCGCCGTCAGAAGGACATGCGACGACAGAGACCTTTTCCGGATGAGTCCAAACGGCTAGAAGTTTGAATGGGATCCCGCGTCTATAAATACCTGGGATCCATCAACATTCAATCTTCTTCTCTCTCGCTCAACTACCGAAAGTCAGAAACTTTATTGCAAGCAAGCAACTCTTTCGAGGCCTCTCTAAAGGCTATCCGTGTGTTGATTTATTCAAACACGAGACTTCAAGCTTCCAGTTTGTAAGTTATTGATCTCTTTGGTGTTCTTTCTCTTCCGAGGAAGTTCACAGCAGCTCTTGTGCCAGCCAGCACTTGAGTTATTACGGGCTTTTTGCCGTATTGAGAAGACACGTTCTTGGGAGAACTAAACACCCACACAGTCAGCTAAGGAGGTTAAAGTGACGTGCTCGCACTCCACCAGCTGATCAGAGTTGAAGAAGAACAAGGCCGGGAGCGGTTGATCTAGTGAACTGGTGGACGAGGCATTCACCAGCTAGAGATAGATCGTAGGATGCTTGTACCTGATTACTCTTAGTGAAATTTCCAGTGCTACGACTGGAGAGTGGACGTAGATCAGTTGATCGAACCACTATAAATCCTTTGTCTTTTATCAGCTTTCTGCATTTCATACTGATTTAAAACCCAGCACCCAAGCGCTGGTGTATATCTGAAAACTGATATAACTGTGCAAACAAGGCTAAAAACATTCCAAGTCTTGAGCTACCAGCTGACGAGCCAGTTGCCAGTCAGCTGAGTACTCAGAGTGCCAGTTGACTTACCAGCTGACAAGGTCCCAGTCAGCTGAGTAACCAGCAGAGCGCAAGAAACGAATTAACACATTTTCCGCTGCCAAGTTATACCCTGATAATTCGGGACCAACATTCTGTGACTTAAAACATCCTGATTATGTCTGTTCCTTAAAGAAAGCTTTGTATGGTCTGAAACAGTCTCCAAGACAATGGAATATTAAATTTGACAGTGTAATGAAGTCTTTAAAATTTGAAAGAAGCATTCATGATCATTGCTTGTATTTCAAAGTTGAGAATATCATCCCTACTTTTCTTCTCTTATATGTGGATGATATGCTAATCATTAGCCCAGATTTGATCTCTGTGAAACTTGTTCAAACCCATTTGTGTAACCACTTTAAGATGAAGGATTTAGGTAATGCTAGAAGGATCCTAGGCATGGATATTGTTAGGGATAGAAAGAATTCATCTCTTATTCTCAACCAGTCTGCTTACATTGCCAAAATACTTGAAAAATTTTCTATGTGTGATGCTAAACCTGTCAATATTCCTCTTGCCTCTCATTTCTTGCTAAGTAAGGACCATTGTCCCAAAACTGACTCTGAAATGGATGAAATGAAACATGTCCCTTACACTAATGCTATTGGTTCTGTTATGTATCTTATGGTGAGTACTAGGCCAGATATAGCCTATTGTGTGAGCTTATTGAGCAGATTTATGTCCAATCCTGGTAAGCCTCACTGGGAAGCCCTTAAATGGTTAATGAGATACTTAAAGCACACACAACACACTGCATTGAGATTTGATAATCATACCAAAGATGTTACTCTTGTTGGTTATGTTGATTCTAACTATGCAAACGATAGAGACAATAGGAAATCAACTACTTCCTATGTGTTTACCTTATGTGGTGCATGCATTAGTTGGAAATCTCAATTGCAACCTGTTGTAGCTTTATCTACTACTGAGTCTGAATAAATTGCTATGACTGATGCATTTAAGGAAGCAATATGGCTAAAAGGTTTACTGTCTGAGATTGAGTATCTCAAATCTAATCCTATTTTGTACTCTGATTCTCAATCTGCCATTCAATTATGCAGAAACCTAGTGTTTCATGATAGAACAAAGCATATAGATGTAAGATATCATTTCATTAGGGACATGGTAGAAAAAGGCATGATCTCTTTAAGGAAAATAGCTACTGAGTTTAACCCAGCAGACATGGGTACTAAATGCTTGCCTTTAGAGAAATTCATGTCATGTAAAAACATCTTAAACTTTGAACATGCTTAAGTTTGTATCTCTGTGATGTAGCTGTTCTTCCTTACTTAGTGTAACTCTTTATCACTATGTGTGAAATCTTGTGTAGATAATAAGTTTAACTTCTGTAAGACTCTGTGTTTGATTACTGTTTGATTGTGGGCTTTTCTTTGTGAATGCATGTACTTATCTTTTGAATTAGTGTACCCATACCTTGCCCTTCAAAAGTCCTAGTACATGAATTGCTAGGCAACCGATGATGATGACAACCAATAAGTGAACTGTCCCTGCAACCACGGCCAAGGTGGAGAATGTAATTGTGGTGTGGCCTTAGGTTTTGGGCCTTAGTTGCCCTGGCCCGGTTTGTTATTCCGAGCCCATCTCCTGGTTGGGTTTATGGATTGGGTTTGTGGTTTGGGTTTCGGCTTGGGTCAGACGGTTGGAGCGGTTTTGGGTAGGGAACCTACTATATATACTCCTAGACCCGGTTCTCTCATTTGATACGATTCTAACCCTAATTTCTCTCCGCCGTTCTCTCTCTCTCTACTCTTGTTCGCTCTCCCTTCTCTCTGAATCCTTCGTCGTTCTTGTGAGTTTTCCGGTGAGCCTGTGAGTGATTGAGAGCCCTAACCCTTAGCCTACCCTTTCTACATCCCTTCTGTGGTCGGAGGATGGCAGGGACTCACAGAGGTGAGTTCTGAGCCATAATCATCGTCCCTTCGGTAGATCGGCGAGGTGTGGGTGCGCGGATTCGAAGATCCAAGGCCAAAGACGAGATCCGAGGCGGTCAAAGCTCGAAGGCCGGGCTTTTACCGGTCGTGGAACCCTAGTCCAGTCAGGACTAGGTCGGAGACCCGGAGTAACAGGCCGGAACGGGTCCTCAAGGCCTGATACCCAACAAAACTATTTAAAATGTGTATAAATAGTGCATGGTTGTTCTGTTTTACTGCATATGGTTGGAATTTTTTTTCTTTTCTTTCTTGGAGTTTATAATTGTTATAGATGGCATTTTAGTGGGGAATGTCAAACAATTTTTTTGCTAATTAATTTTGTTTGGTGCACTATATTACGTGATAATAGTTCTTATTAATAATTTTTAATTAATTAAATGAGTTTTATATGATGTGTATTGTCCTTATTATTTTGCTTAACATTTAATATATTGTATGATATTGAGAGATCAAGGTAATCAAAAACTAATATGCAAAGATATTTATATTATATTATATTATAATCTGAATTTCAAAGATTACAATTTTTACATAATATTAAAATATAATATCTAATTTCCATTAAATTTTATTCACCATTACTTTTAATTGTCAGTTACTTTTTCTATCAATGATGGTATTAAATTTGCATATCATGTAATAATTACAATTTAACGATAAAAACTATAGAAATAATTAGCAAGTGCAAAAACATCAATTAATTATAAGAAATGTTAATCTCAAAAAATTACAAAGTTGGTTTATTTTAGAAAAAAGAACAAGGCTATATGTATCAAAATAGAAAAAAACAACACCATTCAGTTTATTGAAAAATAAATTAATTATGATTCTGCGATATTAAAATTTATTTAAAAAATGTAAAATTATCGACATTCTCTTTTCATTTTCAAAATTTATATGTATACTTAAAAGTGAAATCTTAACAAAATTAATTACCCGATATATTTTCACTGTAAAAATATTACACAAAAGAATATTATTCAAATTATGAAACTAAATTATTATTTATTTATTTTTATCACATGTGTAATCCGCGTATGTTAGATTTTGTTTGATAGTTTTGTTTTTCCCCCATTGTTAGTAAGAAGTTTTTCCTCAATTATTTATCCGAGTTTTTCTTACACTTGATTTTGTGATTTTTTGAAGGTAGTTTTATATATAATCTAATATACTATTTACATACTCTTAAAAAAATTAAAATAAAATAATATTTTTTAATATACAGTGGAGCTGTATGTAGAGAAAGTCATTTACTAATACTGAATTTAATTCATAGTGGAGTTTATACTATTTTATAGTGTATATTAAATATAATGTATTATTTTAAAGTCATAATTTAGTTGTCCTAAAAGAAATTTGAACCCATGATCTCTTAGTCATGTGCAAGGCACTTTCACTACTGCTGCTCTCCGAACATGGTTTTAAGATATTTACTTTATTTTTATATGATTTATCATAGTTTTATAAATTTTATATGCATGATTGTGTCTTGGTGTATGTTATGTTTTGGGTAAGGTTGTGTAGGCTTTCGTGAGAAGAAACAAGTGAAAAAGGCAAAAGCAGATTCATGCCGGAAGTCCGAGCTCCGCGAGACAGCCGATATGATAGTGACGGGGAGTTAGGAACATTGATACAATGCTATGACGGAGAAGGATTGAAGCAACACTCTCTATGACGCTTTGTGTTTACCAATGCATAAATTGTTGGGCCTGTAAACGAGATTTTATTAAATATCACTTCAAGCTGGGAAACCCAATGTCAACTTAATTAATAGAAAGTAGATTTTTGGTGAGAGTCAGAACAACCAAGACATCCAATAATTGAACATAGTCAGAAAGTCGAGTGTTAACAATATGAGAGATAGAAAGCCGAGCACCATTAGTAACAATAACACTATCATGCTAGAGTACGACTGAGAAATCTCCAAAGAATTAGAAGTTGGTGTCATGTGGGTTGAGGCATCGGTGTCAAGGAACCAAATTGATGTTTCAGGTTGAGAGAGAGAGTAGCCAGTAGAGAATGTGTCAGCCCAGTGTGCAACTACTGGAGATGACTGCGAAGAATACATTTTCGGACATAAATTGACATAGTGGCCTTCATGATGACAAATTTGACAGGGAGGTGGTTGAAGTTTTTAATTGGGACCACGGCTGCAAGAGTTAGAGTAGCATGAACCACTGTCATGGCCACGAGAAAAATTAGAATTTCCAGAGGAAGGTGGACACTGCCCCAAAGGTTTATTCTGGTTGTAGAAGGAAATAGAGGAAGATCATGTCGTGGTAATGGGCTCTTGAAATAACACATAACTCTCAACTTTAGATAGAAGATAACAGAAGTTATGAAGAGGAGTGATCATTATTTGAGCAGCATTTTCTGGAAAAAGACGAACCAAAACCTCGAAGGAACAAAGAAATCTTATACGTATAATTGATGGGGTGTCCAATAGCTGTCAATTGATCACATAAGGACTTGAAGTTTTGGCCATATTCATTCGCGATCGAGTACATTTCTTAATAGTTTAGATGTTATCTTTAAGGATAGCTTGCCAATTTTGGAGTTGTGACTATACTCGAGCTCAAGAGCGAGCCATACCACGCACAAGGTGGTGCAGTAGAGTACTTCAGCCATGAACTCCTCTGTTAGAGATGAGAGAAGTAGACTAACGAATCACTAATCTTGGGTGCGCTATAGTTCATATGATCCATTGACTACGGGGTGCCATCGGTGGATGGAAGTGTATTAGAGGGAAGAAGTTCGGTGTCGTCTATGTAACCAAATAGGTTTTTGCTGCAGAGAAGAGTGGTGATATGCTTTTTCTATAAAATATAGTTCACATAAGAAAGCTCGATCATATGATCATATGGATAAGAATAGAGAAGGATAGAAGTTCAACATTTTGGGCCATGATCGAAGAAAGGAGGCGACACTGGTTGTTGAAAGAAGATACGAGAGAGAGGTAGGGTTTTAGGAGAGAAGACTGATGTTAAGTTGATATCATGATAAGATAAATATTACTTGCTTCAGAAAATAATGTTTATTAGGAAACAAAGATCACTAAAATAAGAGAGAATATTACATGGAAATAAGAAGATACATCGTCCAGATATGATACAATTTCAATTATATTTTATGGGTATATATAGACAGTAAACCACTGTTTGTAGAATCATTATAAACATTTTTGTTTCTTTGTTGATAATGCAATGTGTGTATATAGAAGATACTAGAGGTGGTGGTGAAGTAGTGGGGAATCCATAAATATTTATTATGGAGTTTCATTGAATTTTAACCTAACAAAAAGAACTCATAATTAAGTAAGAATTGATGCTCATAATAATAAAAATATATATAAAAAGTTCATACACTAAAACAAAATTTGATATTATGTATAAATATAAAAAATTAACATCAAATTAAAATAATTTTTGTCTTCTCTAATTCTCAAATCTCAACCCCCTCACACACTCTTCTTATTCGTTCTCAACTCCTTTTTTATTAAGTAATTTGAAGCTTAATAATTACATTAACGTACAAATTTAAATTTTGAAGTAAGATAAATTGAGTTTCAATATTTCACTATTATATATAATTTATAATAAATTATTAATAAGACAATGTGAGATATAATGTGCTTCGAGAATACACAAAGTAACAATCAACTATTCGGAGACAAAATTATTGTATTTGGTGGTGATTTTAGACAGATTTTGCCTATTATACCAAGAGGTAGTAGAGGAGATGTTGTTAATGCAAAATTCATCTTACTTATGACTTCATGTGAGAGTCTTGAAGTTGACGATAAACATGTGATTAAATATGCTTGGAGAGCTGATATGAAGTAGAATCGTGAGATTAACTCGGAGAAGGGACGGGAACGGGCGTGAGCCTACTGTTCGTGGGCTGTGGCGTTGATTTAATTTTAATTATGTTTGAGTTTAAGTATTTATTTCCTAGTTTATTTATTTGAGTTTTAGATTTAGATTTTCTAGATTATTTAGTTTAGATTTGAAGTTATCCAAATTATAATTGGATTTATATCCTAATTATAATTGGATTAGTTTAGATTTAAATTAGATGTGATTTAGATTTGGTTTTAGGTCTATTTAAGTTTAAGTTTTTATTATTTTCATTAAGCAATAAAATTATTATTTTGGGAGCGTTAATTCGCTAGGGCACGTCTAATACGTAATTAGGGTTCTGCTTCTATCAATTGGTCCGACCTGCCGGATCCCGTTCTCGCCGGAATGACAAGCTCTACGAGCGATCAACAGGATAGGCAGAAATCAGCCCATGCAATGGCAATGGAGAAATTGAAAGCGCAGGGTGCGCAATTGGCAGATATTACGGCAAGAATTGCCGCTCTATCTGAGGCGATCCTTGGATCGCGAGATCGGGGTTCCGCGACTGGAGGCGCGGTGGCTGCCGGGAAGTCCCCAGAGGAGGGTGCACGTGCTGGAGGTGCAGCACAGGCGCACGGTGCATCAGTTATGAGCAGCACGTTGGGCGCAGGAGGCGTTGCAAAGGCTGGAAGCGCGAAATGCGCTGAGGGGCTGGGCACGGGTAAGGAGGAGATGACGGCGCAGCAGTCGCCGTCGCAGGTGCAGGAGCTGCGACAGGAACGCAGGTTGTCTGCCGTGCATAAACAACAGTCTGGGCATGGTTGGGAGGAGGCGGCGGCGCAACAGTCATCACTGCAGGTGCAAGAGCCGCGACAGGAATGCAGGCCACCGAGGAAACAACAATGACGGTCGCACATGGGGTGCGAGAAACTGCACACGCATAAAGGGCATCCTGTGTCCGGGTGGCGTGAGCGACGACTGGCGCGGGGGTGCTGCAAGCAGCGCAGCAGCGACGGGTGCTGTGGGTACGGGCGGCGCAACAATGACAGGTGTTGGCGGCGTGGGTCGCGAAGGTTTGGGCACAAGCAACACGAATCTGGGCTCGAGCGGCGCAACAGCAACGGGTGCGTGCACAGGAAATGGAGCGCCCAATGCCGGAGACTGCACACGGGCGGAAGGCGCACTGTGCACGAGCAGCGGCGGGCGCATGGGTGGTGCAAGTGGCGCAGCACCGGCGAATACTGGCAGTGGGGGCGTGGGTCACACAAATATGGGCACAGGCGGCATGGATCTGAGAGAACACAAATGTCTCAGCAGGAGTCGCAAAATCTGGGCGCGGCTGGGGGTGAGTCATTGGACGGTGGCGGTCAAGCGTTGGGTGCTGAAGGCGCGACGGGGTTGAGGAACACAGGGAGGAATATTGTGCCACAATGCCATTCAGAAATTCATAAGCAGGGCACAACAAAGAAGAAGGGTGCAAGCTGCGCAATAAGTGCAATGTGGGATTATGGGGAAATGAACACGCGACTGGTCGGGGTGGATGAGATTGGGCTGAAGGGCACAGGTGGAGCGAAGGGGCACCTGGATGGAGAGAGTGTGATGGGAGGCCAGAACTGGTGGGTAATGTCCCTGTCGGTGTTCAGCAGGGAGGAGGAATTGGAATTGCACGCTATTCCACCATGGAAAGTGGCAGCTGCAGGGGTGGCAATGGAGGGGGCTATGTTGTATTGGATGACATGGCTAGGCTGCATTGTATTGGGTCACATGGCTACGAGCAAGGAATCCAGTCATACCGAACGAGGAGTTTCGCAGTTCATTTGGCTACGAGCAGGAAAACCTTCCGTGCCGTGGGAGGAGTTTCATGGTTTGTTCAACCTTGAGGAAAAGGTTGTTTTGAAGGAGGATGGAATTGATATGAAGTAGAATCGTGAGATTAACTCAAAGAAGGGACGAGAACGGGCGTGAGCCTACTGTTCGTGGGCTGTGGCGTCGATTTAATTTTAATTATGTTTGAGTTTAAGTATTTATTTCCTAGTTTATTTATTTGAGTTTTAGATTTA
>JAPKLW010007439.1:0-14350 GCA_026898455.1 Plectranthus barbatus | reverse complement strand
ACCAGTGGTACGTGTCAGTTTCTAGGACACAAGCTAATCAGCTGGTTTAGCAAGAAGCAACACTCAGTTGCTACATCTACTACTGAGGCTGAATATGTTGCCGCTGCCAGTTGCTGTGCTCAAATTCTTTGGATCAAGCAACAACTGGAAGACTATGAAGTGGACACTGGTTGTGTACCCATCTATTGCGACAACAGCAGCACTATGTGCATAACGAAGAATTCGGTTCATCACTCTAAGACCAAGCACATAGATATCCGACATCACTTCATACGTGATCATGTCGAGAAGAAAGATATCAGCGTAGAATACATCAGAACTGACGATCAACTGGCTGATATTTTCACCAAACCTTTGCCAGAAGCAAGATTCAAGGAGTTGTGCATCAAACTCGGTCTTATGGAGATTGATGCGAGCCCTAATGTTGAGGAAGAATGAGTCCCAGCTCTCATTCCGTTCTTGTTTTTCTGAAGGATGCTGATTAAGACTAAGTCCAAGCTCTTAGTCTTCATGTTTTTCTTTAGTGGTAGCTCAAAACCACAGATGGTATCTACTGGCAGAACTTATTCCATAAACAACGAAGGAAATGAGTCCCAGCTCTCATTTCGTTTTTGCCAGCAGTCATGCACCATCAGTCGACGTCAAATTGGGTCCCAGCTCCCAATTCCAAGCAATGATGAGGAAGTGAAGAGAAGATTATGCGGAATAAAATTGAGTCCAAGCTCTCAATTTTCTTAATCCTTCAAGTTGTCAGCAGACAACTGGTGATATATCAACGACTGGTGAAAATTGAGTCCGAGCTCTCAATCTGTCAAAGTACACGGGAACCAGTTGTGAGTATCAGTTGTCAACTGGTAAGGAGACCATGCTGACAGGGGGAAGTGTTCAACTGGCATATCTTGCTGATGACCAGTTATATTACTGATGACCAGTTGAGTCCCAGCTCTCAACTGACGATCTCTTGAAGTCCAAGAGTCGTGCCAGCTGTCACAGAAATGGCGGGATTGTTCAAATCCTCTTGCATGTGCGTATCTCAGAATTTAATGCGGCATTTAATGCCACATTTAATGCGCACAGTGACTGCGCGGTCAAAAGCACATTTGCGACCAATCAGAGAGCGCCATGTCAGCTACACGGAGTAGCCCACGTCAGCACGACCACCCACGTCGCCACAGGGAACCGGGCCCTGCTGATGACCATTGATTCTCACTTTCTGAGAATTCATCTCGGTCGTTTAATCCTGCATGGCCTTAGTATTTATATCCGACATTCTTCTCGGATAAACCTTTACGTTTCCTTTACAATCCGAACACTTTTCTTGTCCATCTTCCACTCATTCCCTGCATTCAATGGCATCTTCATCCAACCCCGCTGATGATAAATCATCCTCTGCCACTGAGTCTTTAGAGCTAGACTTGCCATTAGCCGAAGCTCACATGCCTACTTTTACAGGCATCGTGAAGGAAGAAGACATCGACTATACCTATCCATTCAGCAAGCTCGTTTCGCTGAATAAAGCAGCCACCAGACATCGCCTCTCTCACGCACAGATCAGAACAGCCCAAGTTCAGAAGGAGAAGATTCTGAACGACAAGCTGGCGGAGAAGCACCATGGCCCGGAGCTGATGGAGATGATAGATCATGAGCAGCTCCGCCCGTATTTGACGGCGACTCCCAGGACGTTCCATCCACATCTGGTTGCCGAGTTCTACGCTCGAGCAGTCATCGCTGACGACCGGAAATCATTTACCACATCGGTGTTCGGACACCTTATCACTGTCGACGCCGAGTACCTCGCCAACATCTTTGGAATGAGGAATGAAGGAGAGGAAGTGGCGACGTATCATAGGGATGATACGGTCGAGTTCCAGCGGAGGTGGGAGCAGTGGAGAAGGGAGGAAGTGACCGTTTTTAAAACGGGGATGAAGAAGTCAGAAATGGAAGATTTCTGGCAGATGGTGTGTGACATTGTAGTGCGCATGCTACAATGCGAGGTCGGCTCGTACGCAGAACTGAGCTTGAGAAAGTTCTCTGTCATGTGCGCCCTGGCAGACGGCATACTGGGCAACTGGGCCGAATTCTTCTTCGGCCGACTGCTGGAGAATGTTGAGAGGAATGTCACCGTGAAGACTGATGGGAAATTTCTTCACTCGGTGTCATTCGGGCTGAGGATCAGCCACATACTGGAAGTAGAGATGGGGGACGACGTCGACCAGGGGGAGCAACTGGTTGGATCAGATTTCATCCCAGCCACAAGGGTAAAACTGGCTGTCCCCGACTACAAGAAGCCACGCCGGCTGAAGGGGAAGACGGCTGTGGACCCCGAAGAGTCTGTTTCTGAAGAAGATGCAGAACAGACATGGGAGGAAGTGCCAGCTGTGGCTCTCCCAATGCCAGCTGAGACCAAGGCTGAGCTGAAAAGAAAACTCGAGCTTGAATCCCTATTCGTCTCGATGGAGGACGCGGTAGCTGAGGCAACTGGCATACATCCGCGGACATCAGCACCAGTGCCAGCCCCCAAGCCCACTTCAAGCAAGAAACCAAAGACCCACCAGCGCCAGCAGCCCCAGTCAGCTGCTGCCTATGAGCCAGCATCCGGGAAGATCTCGATACCAGTCAAGAAGTCCACCTTGGGACTGACTGAGGAGGAGACAATAGAGAGGATGACCCGGAAGCGAAAGAGGGTTCAGACCAGAGCTCAGAAGCTGGTGGAGCAAGCCAAGAAGGAGCAACAGGCTTCCATTGTGAGGAAGAAGCAGGCACAGGCGCGGCTGAAGGCCCTGGCCGACCAGCGAAAAAGAGAGGCTGAGCTGGCAGCCCGCGATGAAGCCTTTGCAAAGGTGCAGGCTGAGCATGAGGCCAGACGTCAGGCGCAACTGGCGGAGCAGGTGCACCAGGTGGCCAAAGGCAAATGGGAAGTTGCCCCAACTACAAGTACAAGGCCACCAGCACCAACTCCAGGTCAGATCTTATCAGAAGAATCATTTACGCGCCTGATGGTCATGGGTGCTGATGAAGACGTACTATCCCTTGTGGATAAGTACCAGGATGAGGAGGAGCCTGCTGAAGTCCCACTGGCCGCGCACGGGGGTGCCAGTGGAGGAGTTGAGGAGCGGGCGACCACCCCGGAAAAACTGGCAAGTTTTTCGGACATGAGCTCCGATTCGGAGGAGGAGCCGGAGCAGGCGGCCGCTGAGGAGGAGACCGCTGAGATGGAGGTTACTGGTGGAGAGGCTGTTGACAAAACCTCTCCGGTTACCATCATTGCTGATGACGAGCCGCCACCAGTAGTCCAACACTCGAGGGTGCAGAGGATGGAGCCAAGGGATCTGTTCCCAGACCTTGAAGATGAGGCTCGTCGTTCTGCCAGTCGCCCACAATCGTCAGAAGCTTCTTCATCTTCTGGACGACCAGCAGCATCCTCGCCAGCGCCAGCACGTCATGTGCACGCAGAAAGGAGGCCATACTTGCTCTGTATCCACGAGCATCAGCTGATTGATGAAGACACCTTCCAATCACGAGTGACAGGGGTACATCGGTGGGAGCACCGCGGGGCAATAGCGTTTCAAGATTCACGAGTGCCTGAGCCATCAGCATTCAATATCATCCCCATCAGCGGACTCCCCCACCAGTCTGTATACGCTTCGAGGATCTATGACTGGTGTCTGCCCCTGCAGCCGATGGAGTACTTCAATTCCACTCTCTATGAGTATGCTGAAAACATCACGGCGGAGGTGGAGAATGCCGTTAATGACGAGATGATAACCAGCTACCGAGGACTGTGGAGGGTGAATCCAGAACTTTTTCTGGAGTTCCGGAGGTGGAAAATCTTCGACCTGTGCCAGCGCCAGCTGACAGTAGAGAAGCGCGCTGTTCTGTATGCCAGGCTAGGGCTTGGTTACTGGAGATCAGAGGAGGCGTGGGCGAATGCATTCATGGATTCTGATCCTGAAATGCACCAGCAGCTGTCTACCAGGCGAATCAAGCGCCGTTTGAGGAAATTTGCAGAATTCAGACAGCTGACTGGAACTTCCGGCCTCCCTAGGCCAAAAATGGTTAAGCTACCATTCCTCCAGTTCCAGCCCACCAGCCGTGGATACCAGCTGATCTACGCGCTCCGCCGCTTGAAGGTCCTCACCGCTCTCCCCAGGAACCCTCCATATTTCGCTGTTTTCTTTGACATGGCTGCCAGCGCTCTGCTGGTAGACCACATTGTGGAGGAGGATCCCTCTAGAGGTTGGTGGCTGACCACTGCCGTCCCGTCTGTTCCTATGGTTTTGGGCGACCTTGTCCCTTATCATGAGGACTGGCAGCTGGTGGATCTCACAGCCCCACCTGCTTTTGTACAAGGCCCGCCAGCACCAGCCGCGGTGCTCGTGGAGGAGCCAGCAGCAGCCGAAGTGCCAGCGGAGGAGCCAGCAGCAGCTGCAGTGCCAGCGGAGGAGCCCGCCCCAGTCCAGGTGCCAGCTGCGTCTGCCCCAGAGATGGCTCCTTCCGCACCTGATGTGCCTTCCTCTTCCATAGAAGTATCAGCGATGCCAATCTCTGAAATTCATCCTCCTGCGCAACTTCTTGCTTACATTGATGCCAGGATGGATCAGCGCTTCGCCACTTTCCAAGCTGATGTAACGCAACAAATGGAGTCCGTCACCGCCGGTGTCACCACCTTTTTGGCGCGGATCCAAGAGGGGGAAAGTGCGCGAGCACGGGCTGAAGAGGAGAGGGCCAAAATTGCTGAGGAAGAGAGACGCCTCGCAGCCGAAGAGAGAAGAATTGCTGCAGAATGGAGGCTGAAGAGAGAGGAAGACATGGCTGCTCTTACTGCGATCCTGAGGTCCTAACCAGTGGTCGAACTCAGTCACCAGGATCATCTTCTAAGCCATAGTCTAATCTCTTTATGTTTTGTAAGTAAATCTTTAGACTAGTCAGTTATCAGTCATTGTACATGTAAATGCTAAATCTCTAATGGAATGATTAACTGACAAGTTGATGACAATCTCTTATTGTCCAACAATTGTCTAAGTTTTTACTTACCAGCTGAATTTACACATCCAGTGTAATCAGCACCAACACTCATCTTGCATGTTAAATTTATTTACATGCTTATTTGCTCTGATCTTAATTTTCATATTTTTAAAACGAGCAATATCTTTCCTTGGTTGAGGGGGAAGATTTCTTTTAGTTAGAGCTGATGTTGAGGAAGTAATTTCATGGGTTTAGATCTGATAGGTTTCACTTGTAAAACCCTGAAATCCTTTGTAACTTTCCTCATCAGCTGAGTGCTCGCTGGTTAGGCTTTGATCGCACCAAAAAGGGGGAAATTGTTGGGAAATCTGTCTAAGGTTTCCTCCCCCAGTAGCTTAATTGTTTAGATTATAGTTTTGGTGGATCAAATCCTAAGTCGTACCAGCGTCAGTTGTCTCTACATAGCTCTAGTCTCAAATGTAAAGTCCTGTTTAGGCTTTTGAGTTGTAAGTCGCAGCTGATCAAGACTCATGCTGACACTGTTCACCAGCATGAGAAGCACTTACCTGGGGGAAAAGGTTTTCACCAGCAGGCGACTGACAAAGACTCATGCTGGCACTGTTCACCAGCATGAGAAGAGCTTATGGCTGGCTACTGTTCACCAGCATCAGAAGAGCTAATGGCTGGCACTGTTCACCAGTTGGGAAGGATTTCATCAGCAGGCGGCTGACAAATCTTACCAGCGGGATACGTGTCTATGCGTACACTATTCACCAGCGGTGATTTCACCAGTCATGGGAGAGTCCGAGAAGAGTTAACATCTAGAGATTTGGTAGACTTTGATGATGCCAGGGCAAGTCACCAGCAGAGACTGCCAGCACAAGATCACCAGTATGATCTACCAGTCAGATGTTACCAGCAGAATTCCAGATTCTCTCTCCCCGCGTAGTAGAGACAAGAAGAAGATTCTCTGAGGAACCGACTGACAGAGGATGACTTTAAGGAAGGATAACTTAAAGTCTATCAGTCACAAGACGCCAGTCTTATTCCTCGGACTGACTATTAGAGCCGTTCTGACACAAAGAGATCTGTGTCAGATAAATCGGTCTTAGGTATGGCCTTTCTCCGAAAAAGCATACCTGCCGCCGTCAGAAGGACATCCGAGGTCTGACACCTTTCCGGATGCGTCCAAATGGCTAGAAAGTTTGAATCGGTTCTTGCGGCTATAAATACGTCGCAACTACCAACATTCAAAGCTCTCACTCTCTCTCGCTTCCTCGGTTGACACATTGAATATTCTGATATCTCTGCTCAACCACCGAAAGAACTGAAGTTATTGCAAGAACGCATAAAGTACTTTCGAGGCCTTTCTTAAGGCTTTCCGTGTGTTGATTTATCAAACACGAGACTTCAAGCTTTAAGCTTGTAAGTTAAAGATCTCATTTGGTGTTCTTTCTCTTTTGAGAGAGTTCACAGCAGCTCCTGTGCTTACCAGCACTTGAGTTATTACGGGCGAACCTTGCCGCAAAAGTGTTACATTCTTGGGAGAACTAAACACCCAAATCGCTGTGGAGGTTGAAGTGACGTGCTCGCACTCCATCAGCAGAAGAGAGCTGAAGAGGGATCCAGGACCGGGAGCGGTTGATCTAGTGAACTGGTGGACAAGGCATTCACCAGCTAGAGATAGATCGTAGGCAACCTGTAACCGATTGCTCATAGTGAAATTTCCAGTGCTTCGACTGGAGAGTGGACGTAGATCGATTGATCGAACCACTATAAATCCTTTTGTCATTTATCAGTTTTCTGCTTTACATTCTGATTTAAAACCCAGCACTCAAGTGCTGGTGTATGTTCTGAAACTGATATAATTGTGCAAACTTGGCAAAATATTCTAAGTATTAATTCACCAGCTGACCAGTTACCAGTTGTCAGCTGCATACTTAGTAACCAGCACCAGCTGACCAGTTGCCAGTAGTCAGCTGTGTGTAAGTAGCGTGCAAGAAATCAATTAACTTTATTTCCGCTGCGTATTGAAACGTGTTATACTCTGAAAAACCGGGACCAACATTTTGTCTTCTCGCTTTTCACGTGCTCTTTAAGCTTTGAAACTGAAAATTGAAATCCCCCAGATTTCAAGTTTTAAGTTTCTTGTTTCCTTTGGTGAAAAGTCAATTTCCAGAAACTGACTTTCTGGCCATTTCAAGTTTCTAGTTCTGAAACTAGATTTCTGATTTCTAATTTCATGGTTTCTTCATCTTTAAGTTCTAAAATATGACTTCAACATCTCGAACTTTAGCTTCTAACAAAGTCATCCTTTAGAATCTAAGTTTTTGTGTTCTTGTTCTTCAACTTTCAATTTCTAGTTTCTATTACAATTTGATTTATCCTATACAAGAATTACATGTAGAAACTTACTTGAAACTTAAAACTAGTTTTGACACACCAAAACATTAAATAAAGGGTAAATCAGTGTCCCAGTTTTTAACAATTTCCCATTTTTTGGTGTTGTCAAAACCATTTTTCTAAGAGTCTGGAAAAAGGACAATTGATGAACTGAGTTTACAACGACACTACTCAGAAACACCATTTCCTTATCCAACCTACTCTATTTGATATTCTCCCTGAATTGGAGAGTGATAATGCTGGATAATAAACTAAACAAAGTGCAAGTAAAAATTTTGATCACACTGGAACATGTGAATTCAGCCATATTAAAAACACAATCATAAGAGTGAGAGAGAGAAAATAATAGTTTGCTTGCAATCCAATTTTCAAATTTTCATTAAACGTGAGGAATTACAAATATATAAAAACTGAAAACTAGAGCCATGTTCTTCTCGTGCCAGGTTAAAACTAAAGATTTAAAGCCAGGTTTCAAACCAAGTTTTGAAACTCAAAAGCTAGAGACTTACGTTAAATCAGGAAGAAAGCTTGGGATCTGAAAGTTTTTGTGCCAACTCCATTAAAGCTTGAAACTGTGCCTCCCTCCACTTCTCCTCGGCTTCTTCTCTCTCACTCTATCTCCTTTCAGCTTTTTCGGCTTTTCTCTTCTTCTTTTCTTCCTCTTCTCTAACGCCTGAGCCTCTCCTCTTTTCTCCTCTCTTCAACCTCCTTTTTCCTATCTTCTTCCCCCTTTTAGACAACATCAAAAAGACTCACCACAGTCTGTTTGAGGGAAGAGAATGATTCGAGATTTTCAACAACTTTCTTCTCCTTCTCTTCAAGTTTTGCTTTAAATTATTGTGTTTCCTACCTTATAGCTTCCAATCGAGATTGAACAAAGTGTTTAACTTCAGCAATGATGGAAGATTGGGAGGAACTGGTTGTGGTTTGATTGGCATCCTTTGGCAAATCAATCACAGGATTTTTAAGAGATATAGTGATGGTCGGGGTAACATTTACTATGCCACTTGTGATTCGTGCCTAGTCCTCCTTGTCAGCAAGCTCTTGTCTCAGCTTTTTAGCTTCTTCTACGACCTTTCTTTATTTTCTTCCTCTTCAAGATAGAGTTTGAATTTGTTCATGAACCAACATATTTTGATAAGTTTTGCAACTACTCCAAGTTCTTGCGCCTGCCCTTGAATCATCTGTTTGGTCTGGGATGTCCTCTTTGCTGTAGAAATTACAGTAAACTCATGGGAGAGAGAGACGTCATGCTCTATTTCTTCTTTTTCCAGCTCAACAGAAGTCAGTTATTGCTTCTCTCGCTCTCTCTCTTCTTCCAAACTCCATTGTTTTGTTGCAAGCTTCCAGTTTTGCAACAACGAGTCTAGTAATCATCTGGAATTGGTTCAGAGGTCTGCACTTCTTCTTCATGAGTGTGTGGGGGAGAAACTTGAGTTTCTGGAACTGGATTTTCAAGCACATATGCAGTCAGTAGGAGGAAATCTATTAGTATCTCTTGATGGTAGAGTTCGTAGCCTGTGAGCATAAATACTCAGGAGTCTATGCCTCGTCTCCTCAAATGACATCTATCAACCCTTAGTTTGGCCATTCCACTCCTTGGCCCAAACTACCTCAGATCTCCAGAAAGTAAGCCCAAGCCTGACTTGCATTATTGGTTTGTCTTCTTCATCAAGCTCGTGCTTTACCATGTCAAATCGCCTCCATCTCCTAAATTCAGCATTAAGATCAATGGCTATCTGTTGGAATTGTACACATAAAAGCATTATGATTTGTATATTGGGAAATGTTATGTTTGATATACTGGTAATCATTAATGACTTGCAATAAATAACTCCTGTTTGAATTAACAATCATATGTTACGAAAAAACACACACAGTTATCTTGTCGATAGGGAGATCATATGGTGTGTAAGAGGTGAGAGAAGATCGTATATATCGTTCGACCTAGCGAAATATAAATAGTTTGATCACCTAAGATAGTTTCTAGTTTTGCTGTCGCTTTAGGCTGGGGCACACAAGTCCATAAGTGGTTTATCTTGACTACTTTGTGTGATCGGTACATCTCAATGTATTGATAGAATCAACAGTGATATGAACCATTCTACTTGATATATGAATGAGTGAAGATCTCAATAACTTGGTCAGATCTAAAGTAAATTGAAGGTTGAGGGGCACACATAGGTTGACTATCACTTTGACTTTTTATTGTGAAGAGTCTTACATGTACTCATATATCTGCATCTTGGGTGATGGAAGTTTGTGAGGGGTTTCCTCGGGCTGGATTTAGATAACCATATCCATTTCACGATAGTGACATTCCCTGGAAAGCTCACGAGGTTCATTATGCTAAGTCCTGCAAGCTGAATCATTGACAAGCATAAGCGATAAGGGTTGAGTGCTACGACTTAGGAATAATAAGAGATTAAATAATTGCAGTTAATTATCATATGTTGAATTAATTAATGAATGTCTAAATCCTTAAGTATGGGGATTATCCAAGTCAATGCAACTTCTTCCTATTGACGTTGTAATAAAGGGGTAGGTCAGCATTAATTCTCTAGTGGCATGAAGTAATGTTTATTAATTAATTATGTTCTCTGTTGAACATGAAATTAATTAATAGGAGGCTCAGTTTATTATTTGCATATGATCCCTAGTCTGACCCAATGATGCTCAGAGCCCATTAGGGTTTATTAAGCCCTAATAGCCTATTCTCTAGATCTATAAATAGACCAGTTCTCTCACTTCCCACATAAGTTTGAAGTTTTAAAACTGAAATCCTAGAAAGAGTGAGAGAGTGGGCAGCCGACAACAGTAGATAGGAAAAGGAGTAAACATGTTCCTCCAGTGCAGTTTCAATCCGGTAGTGTATCCACACCAAATTTTTTGATCGAGCATGAGAACAGATTAAAAGATCAGATCTTTAGGAACACCATCAACCATCTACCACCGTTATTCAATCCACAGGAGTTGAGGTATTCCTTGAGTCTACGCATTAGATTAAATAGGAGCATGCATAGGGCATGTACTATTTGTCATATAATTTATTTTGATATTCCATAAATCGAATTTGGGGTTATAAATGGCGATTCACATCGCCTAGTGTAGACTCAGTTCCTACAATTGGTATCAGAGTCACGTTCTTATTTTGTGGCTCTGTCGGAAAATAAATATTTACATATAGTTTATGCATGTTAAGTAATTTATCGTGGATGGATTAAACTGTCGTGGATGTTTTTGTTCTTGTGGCCACTCTCTGGTTTTTGTTTTGTTTTAAATCGAGAGAAATTCTGCGATTAGATTGATAGGAAAAATCTGTAATAGACAAGATCTGTTATTTTTTATTATTCAATCTGAAAAGCAAATGAGAGCGAGATCAAGAACAGGATGCTTTGGCCGTGCGCTGGTAGTGTGCGGTAGCACTCTACGAATAGTAGCAATCTTGTTCTCCTTCCTCGATGTAGACACGTGCAGGATGTTCAAACACCCGTAGCGGAAGCAGACCGTCGATCCTGGATGAGATGTAGCCGCATAATGGTTGGGTGCAGCGGTGGTCCATCGAAGGAAGTCGTCGAGGGAGGCAGCTGCATTGTGTGTAGCCATAACTGTCGTGCAAGCAAAGACGTGTTTCAGGTGATTGCTACTGATGCACCTTCTCTCAATCTCTCTCTTCCTATCGCAAGCAGCATCACTCAATTTGGACTACGCTTGACGTTGTGGAAACGCGAAGCTCGTGCGCTGGTGCACATGGCGGTGGGAGTCATTGTTCGTGCAGGGGTGGACTACGTTGGTTGTGTAGCAGTGCACACAAGTTTTCAATATGGTGACCATCGCAACTCGTGTGACAACAACTCTTGATGACCGAAGGCAGCGAGCATGGTTGGTGGAGTTCTGTGCACGAGTTGCTGTGAGTTTCGGTAGTGGTAGTGACTAGGGTTTGATGGAGGAGAAAGATAGCTAAAAATTTGGGTTAGGGTTTTGTGAGGGCTGGGTGCGGGCCCATTGGCCTGGAAGCGGCCCTAATCTCTGAAATTTGGGTTTTTGCAACCCTATGTGCGTGAAACCCTAATTCTTGGCCCAAACATTACTTTTCAAGCACAAAAGTTGTTGATTTCAAATTAAAGAGTGGGAGCCCAGTTAAACGATTTGTATTGAATGAAAGCTATGTAATAGATAGGTTTAATTTTATTTCCCATGTAATTGCATCAGGGGGCCATGAGAACATTTTTATTTTATTTATTATATTCTCATATGATGTGATTTATTATGCGCGCACTAGTAAATAATAGGAAAGCATGTTTGTGCTTTTATTATTTATTTTTAAAGCATATTGTAGATAATAGGGAAGCATGTTACTGGTTTATTATTTACTGTTTAAACCATGCTTTATGTGATTTATTTTACGTATTAAATTATGTCTATTGATATATGCATAAAATGACCTATATTTCGATATGTGAGTGCATGTTTGTGGCCATTTTACACCCATATCATATGTATTTTACTTGTTTTTGTTGTGTTTTCGTGTTTTGTGTGTTTTGGATGATGTAGGTTAGGTTTTGAGCAGCAACATTTTTGGCATAGTTTTGGAGGATTTTCGCCCGAGACGAGAGCCAAAGGGAAGCAGGCTCGACCGAGCGGAGCAGGCTGAATTTCAGAGAGTAGGCTCGGCTGTGCTGAGCTTGGCTTAGACGAGCCATGTCGGACAGAGAGCTTGCTCGACCGAGCCATGTCGAATAGAGAGCAGGATCAGCCGAGCCAGAGCGGGTCTTTTTGGAGGTTTTTCCATTTTCAAGCTATCCCGGGCAATCTGATATTGGCCCGGGCTATCTGAGGCCCTGTTTGCTCGTCTATAATAGGGGGATTTTCGAGTTTTATGAGAACTTTTGCCAAAATTTCATTAGATCAAGTTAGATATTCTCCCAAATTCCATCTTCCATCCTCATTCCATCCAAATCCAAGTGGATCAAGAGGAAGATATACAACAAATTGGTGAAGATTAGAGAGAATCAAGGGTAGATCAAGTGTAAGGACAACAATTGGGGAAGAATTCGATTCACCTTTCAAATTTGTAATGGACTGTCTTTAATTTTCTCTTGTATTGAACAAATTGAAAGGTATGGAGAACTAAATTTCTTGTGAGTGTGGTTTGGATTGATAATGTGTGAAATTGAGATTGAATGTTGAATGTTTACCTTCCTATGAGAGTTTGAATCACACTATATCTCATCCCCAATCACCTAGGTGTAGGTAATAGCCAACGTAGGTGGTTTTTGAGGTAACATTACAGCTAACACGCGAGTGGAATCGTCGCGAATAGCGTGAATTCATATGATTCTAAATCCAATCAATGTGAGGAAATAGGTCACAGAGCCAAAATCTAGGTTCTAGAAGGAGTGGACTAGAAATCGATAACGTGACTGTTTAAGATTGCTAGGTTCATCTACGGTTAACTCGCCGTGATAAGGGGTTAGCTACCTTAGAGTGTATTGCTCAATCTCATAGGAATTAAATTGAGTTTACATCATGATTCGACCTAAATTGAACACATTGGATATCCACACAACACTCACTCTTATCTCATTGATTGAACTTGCTACTTTGCCTACCTATTTTGGAAAGTTTTTATTGGTTGATTTACAAGTTTTTATTCAATCGTGATTGTTATTGTGTCTTACTTCATTTATGATTTAGCTTAGTTTATGTATTTGCCCAGTTAATAGAACAACTCAACGATTTAAGTTTCGCCTAACTATAAAATTCCATACGAGTAAAGAGTAATCTATAGGGCAAAGTTGAAAAGAACCTCGGATTGATAATTTTAACTTGACAAGTGTTTTTACACGACATTATCTATAATCTCGTAATTAAGTTGGGAAATATGGTGGAATTTTAGATGTTACATAATTTATGGATCACAAAATAATCTCTGCGTCTAAGAACCTTTAGAAAGAAAAAGACTAAGCAATTGTTTAATTAAACTCAATAAGAACCTTTTGATCATTTGTTTGTGTAATTGTTTAATTTAACTAAACATAATTAAGAACCTTTTGATCATTTGTTTGTGTAATTGTTAGTTCTTGTGTGATATTTGTTCTTGCTTTATTTGTGGATTTGTTTTGGTTTTGTAAGTGTCTTGTGTGAAGTTTTGTAGGTGGTATATGATAACTAGATCAAAGCTCGTGAGCCTGAAGAGAGGAAGTTTCGACAGAGGAGAGATAACATTGAATTTGAGTTTGAAATGGAAAACCGTGGTGAGGATACGGTTCGAATTGAGGAATTGGAAAGACAACTTGAACTTATGAAGGCAATGATGAACGAGAGAAATGGACCACAAAGACCGCTCCAAAATCTGTTTAGACCGCAAGGGGAACAAACAACCGAAGGATTCCGGTTGGGAGTTAATGCAACTCAGTTTGAGATCAAACCGAGCTGGTGCAGATGATCCAAAATAACAAATTCGGGGGGCATGCTACGGAGGTTCCAAACGTCCACATATCATGGTTCTTGGAGATCACAGATACGATAAAAATTAATCAAGTTCCATAGGATCAAATAAGGTTGCGGCTGTTTTTGTTTTCCCTATGCGATGGAGCTAGGAATTGGTTGGAGGGGTTGGATAAGTCAAACATTGCTACATTGGATGAACTCCGAGAGAAATTTTTGTTCAAGTTATTTCTGCCTAGCTTGACATTGAAAAGGCGAGCCGACATAACATCCTTTGGGCAGCGATATGACGAACCACTTATGAAGAATGGGATCGATTTCGTGAGCTTCTTCGAAAATGTCCTAGGCATGGCCTTTCCCGAAGTCAGCAAATTTGCCAATTTTTTGGAGGTTTGGATTATGAGTCAAAGATGTTGGATACATCATCGGGAAGAGTGTTTCTTGATTTAGAAGAAGAGGAAGCATGGAGTTTGATTGAGCGGATAGCTGCCAATAGTTGTCAATGGCCAAGAGGAAGGATGGAATATAAGGC
>JAPKLW010007438.1:0-15061 GCA_026898455.1 Plectranthus barbatus | reverse complement strand
CAGATTTATTCCTACAATTAATCTCCTTCAGTTACGACAAGAAATCAAATTATATTGTGAAAATCTCTTTCGATTGAAAACTATCACAGTTACGTCTCAAGTAATCAACTTGATAATCCTAAGATGTGATCAGCAAATCAGAATTATGAACAAGCACATATTTCACAAACTACGAAGGGAAGGGGAAAATAATTCAATTAATCATAACAAGCATACATTGATAGTTCGAAACCCTAGAATCTGAGAAAGGATTTAGTTACACATGTTCATGGTAATATTTATCATAGAAAAATACAACCTGAATTGCGTAAAAACTGGAATCCGGAAATCTTCCCGTAAAAACTTGTCTTCAAACTTAAAACTCTAGAAACTCTTCAATAATAAATTCTTGTAATTGCTCTAACTCTTTTCTCTCTCTAACTCTGGTCCCCCTCTTCTCAAAAAACGAATTTACATGAATATTTATAGAGGTGAATGATGTATCTAGCAGTATCTAGGGTTAGATATGCGTTAATCTCCAAATCAGATCCAGACTAGGATTCCCGCATGCACGTCGATCAAGGCTATTTGGCGTCGATCGCTAGACCTGGAACCTCTTCGTCGATCGACGAGGATTGGCAGCGATCGATGCTGACTTTCCTTCCGTCGATCTCCTTCTTCCCTTCGTCGAGCGCTTGACTTGCTTTGCTTTGTCGATCGACGAGCCTCTTCATCGATCGACGGGGTGCTGAAACTAGAATCCTGATTCTTCTCTATTTTTCGACTAAAAACCTACATGATTTATCAAACACGACATTCCAAGTACAAAATCCAATTTATGCACGAAAACGATACAAAAAATGATCTAAACACTACACAATCAGTCAAAGAACCATAAGATAAGTTGGTGAAAATCCTAACTTATCAGAGGCGGAATATGTCGTCGCCTCCGACGCCTCGAAAGAGGGGGTGTGGCTCCGGAACTACCTTTTAAAGTTGGGCGTGATCCCGAGTTTGCCGAGGAGCATCACAATTTATTGTGATAACTCTGGTATGGTGGCAAACTCAAAGGAACCGCGGTCTCACAGGGTAAGCAAACACATAGAGAGAAAGTACCATATCATACGAGAAATCGTATCGAGGGGCGATGTGCTGATTAAGAAGATTGACACTGCTGATAATCTTGCTGATCCATTTACAAAGAGCTTGCCGCAGAAAGTTTACGAAAGACATATTCATGAGCTGGGTCTGAGGTGGATGCCGACCACTGATAGTGGTTAAAGACAACAGACTAGATAGACGGACTGTATACTCTGTAATAGCTTAGTTATGCTTTGAGTATAAGTGGGAGATTGATGGGTTTTGTATACTGAAAGCATTTATTACAATGTGTATACAACGGTTTATTTCTCCTATCTGTTAACAATCGTACATGTATGAACAAAGGTATCCTCTTGTCTCACCGATAGGGACGATCATACGGCGTGCTGTAGATCGCAGAAGACAGTATGATCACTTGACCTAGTGAGACATAAACATGATCACAACCGAGACATCGTATGAGGATATGTCTGTCCGGATGGCTGCGGCATTGTCGGAATAAGTAGTCTATCTTGGTTACTTGACATGCTGGTACGCAAAGGTGGCGTATTGATGGACCACAGTGAGATATATTCTTCTGTCTGACATCAGCGAATAAAAGATCTCGTTATATTGATTGAGTCCAAACCCTAACGAAGGTTCAGGGGTTTGCACGGGTTGACTGTTGCTTTGACTTGCCATGGTGGAGAGCCAACACAGCGCGCTCGTATATCCGCATCTTGGGTAACAGCAGTTCGTGTAGTACCGCCTGAGACTGAACTTAGGTAACCATATCCGAGTAATAGGATGGGGACATTCCCTGAGGAGCTCAATAACATTCATCGTGCCAAAGTCCTGCAGGCTGATTAAGTTCAGGCACGAGTGATAAGGTTTGAGTGGTACTACTCAGGAATAATAAGATATTAATTAATTGTAGTTAGAGCTTGTCAGAGGCTCCGATTAATTAATGGATGTCCGGTAACCTTAAATATGGGATTCTCAATTAATGCAACCCGTTCTCACAACGTGGTAATAAAGGGGTATGTCAGTATTAATTCTGTGGTGAAAAAGAATTAATATTAATTAATTAATTGTGTCCTGGGTTGTGGACATGGGAATTAATTAATTTATAGGCCCACTTTATTATTTGCATTAGGTCCCAGGACTGGCCCAATTAAATATGCTGAATTGAGCCCAAAATGGCCCATTAGGGTTTCCAACCCTAGGTCTATAAATAGATAGCTCTCTCTCATAAGTTGTAACATAGTTGAAACACACTAAACCCTAGAGAGAGAGGAGGCGCCGATTTTGGTGAACAAGGAGGAGAATTTCGATTCTGGTCCTGCTCAGAATACAGATCTGTGGAATCCTCACCAGTAGCAGATTTGATCAGCATTGGGACACAGCCCTGAAGATCTGATCTGGAGAACAGATTTCTCTTCTCTTCTCTCTTTGATTTTTGATTTTAATCTAGAAATTAGGGTTCTAATTTCTGTTTCCGCAGATTAAATCGGATCGCGTGGTTGAATTGGATTTTTTAATTCAAACGCGAAAGATCGGTTCAGACTCGACGGAGTTACGGTAAACCCTAAATCCACAATTCTTCGTATTAAATTCATAGGAGCATGCTAGGGTTTTGAGTATTTAATTATGAGCAATATCCATAGATCGATCCGGTTCAGTTTGGTTTTGGTGATTCGGTTCACGGTAAAACCCTACAGCATTCAAACTCCACAATAATAATAAATGGACCTAAGCATATTTTATATTTTTAGAATAATAAAATAAAAACATAAATTAGATATTTAGCCTCAGTCTTATTAAGGCTTTTAATTCAATCATCAACCTCACTTTTCATTTGGGCCTACAGATTTTTCAGACTTGACAAACTACATAACCAAATCAAGATTGTTTTAGCAGTGTTACTGTTACATACCTTGTGCGTGCAAAATCGAACCATCAATAGCAAATCGTAATCAAATTTTAATTTGATAGAAAATTTATTTCGATTCAAGTTTGATAAAAAAACCTCAAATTGGGGTGAGCAAAATTGAATCGAAAACCGCAAACCAAACCGAACTATCGGGTTTTGGGCAGTTTGGAATTGGAACGGTTTGAAATATATGTGGTTTAAGTTTTGGTTAAATTTTAGAAAATCTTCGGATTATCGGTTTGGTTCGAATTGGGTCCGATTATAACCGAACCGAATCGAAATTTATATACACAGATAAATTATTAAATATTTTGTATTTGTTTACATTATTATATATTCTATATCTATGTTACATGTTGGGTGTATTCACCACCACCAGCCGTTACACTTCTCTAATTACCACCGGACTCCGAAGCTTCCTCTGACTGAGGAGCTTTTGCCCAAGACTCTCCTCGATCTTGAATCTTGATAGAACACCTTCTCGTCTTCGAACCGCAGCCTTGTCTCTTCCTCTGCACGACTGAGATTGGATCAGCAGCGGTGCCCTTCTTCTCCGAGCAGTAGCAACAACGCAGGCACACTCCTTCTCCAGCAACGCAGCGGTTTCCGACGGTTGCTGTTTACCTCACGGCTTGAATCGTCGGTCTTGTTGGCTCAGACTTACCTGCCTCCTTCACCCGACCTCGCCATGTCTACAAGAAAGGAGATGCTAGTATGCTAATCCACACTCTGATTCTCACTTAGATCACAAAGGATTGAAGCACTCAAGATATCACTCACAGATATTGGCTAGAGAGAGGCGAGAGAAATATCAGAGAGAGAGAGTCGATTTCTGTATGTGTGAGGCATTATTTTCACAAAAATGAGAGTTAGTATTCTAATTAGGTTTAGGGTTAGTATAAAAGGGCTAAACCCGTAATTGCCTAACAACCCGAACCAACTAAAAGAGGAGTGGGTCGTTGAATGGACTCTCAACAGACAACAGAACAAAGGTCAGCAAGAAACAGAATCGGGCCTACACACTAACAATCTCCACCTTAGGCCCGGTGGCTGAAGGGTGAAGGTAATATGTCGGTAGTCATCATCGCCGTTACCTCGTGTAATTCATGTACGAGGTCTTTTGGGTATGCACAAGGCATAACCCTGCCGAGAGGTTGACAAACAACCACCTCAGCCTCACCTGCAAAACAGAAACAAAACACAAAGTTTAGTGCTGTTACAACAGAGCACAAAGCATATAAATAATAGTCAGATAAATATACTTAGTAATGGAAGACACTAAGTTATCAACCAATATCCAAATTCAAAATGGTTTGACAAGAGACAAACTTCTCAACAGGTAAGCATTTGGTTCCCATATCTGTGGGATTAAATTGAGTTGCAATCTTTTCCAAAGATACTATATCCTTTTCAACTACATCACGTATAAAATGGAACCTAACATCTACATGTTTGGTTCTATCATGAAAAACAGGATTTTTACAAAGTTGAATAGAAGATTGGCTATCAGAAAACAGAGTTGGTTTATTATCTAAATAACCTATTTCAGATAATTATCCTTTTAGCCATATAGCCTCTTTTATAGCATTAGTGATAGCTACATACTCAGATTCAGTTGTTGAACGAGCAACAATTGGTTGTAATTGTGATTTCCAACTAACACAAGATCCACACAAAGTAAAAACATAGGAAGTAGTTGATTTCCTATTATCTCTATCATTTGCATAGTTAGAATCCACATATCCAACAAGTTTAATCCCATTAGAGCATTTAGAAAATCTTAAACCAACATGCTTAAAGAATTTTAAAAAATGCAGCAACCATTTTAGAGCCTCCCAATGTGGTTTACCTGGATTTGCCATATATCTACTTAGACAACTCACAGTATAGGCAATGTCAGGCCTAGAGCTGACCATTAAGTAGATTATAGATCCTATTGCATTAGAGTAAGACACATTTTTCATATCAGCAATTTCAGAATCATCTTTAGGGGATTGATCCTTACTTAACACGAAGTGAGATGCAAGAGGCACCCTAACAAGTTTACAATCAGACATAGCAAACTAAGTCAAAATTTTAGCAATATAGGCACTTTGATTTAACACAAGAATAGACTTATTTCTATCTCTTTCTATGTCCATTCCTAAGATTCTTCTAGCATTTCCCAAATCTTTCATTTTAAACTTGTCACTAAGACTTTCTTGAACATGTTTAACAGATTTCAGACATGGGCTCACAATTAACATGTCATCAACATATAGAAGGAGGAAAGTGGGAACACCATCAGCAAATTTAAAGTAAAGGCAGTGATCATAAAACTCCTATTAAACTCTAAAGATTTCATCTCATTGTCAAATTTGATGTTCCATTGCCTGGGGGATTGTTTCAAACCATACAAAGCCTTTTTTAGCAAACAAACATGGTTAGGGTAATTGGAATCAATAAAGCCTTCGGGCTGACTCATATAAATGTTGACATCCAAATCACCAAACAAGAAAATAGCTGTAACATCCATTTGCTTCATTTCCCAGTTAAAGTGAGCAACTAGAGCAAACATGATACTAACAGTAGTGAATTTTACAACTGGGGCAAAGATTTCATTATAATCTATGCCTTCTTTTTGAGTGAAGCCTTTGGAAACTAACCTAGCTTTATACCTAACAGTTTTGCCATCATTTTCAACTTTGTAAAGCCATTTACAATTTACCATAGAGGCATCAATTTTCCTATTAATGATAAGTTGATATTTTTACCAACTTATCTATTGTTTCTTTGTCTATTTTGGTGATGTTTGAATCGTTTTTAGTGTCTTTTTGAGCATACATTGGCTTTTGTGATTTTTATGGTGTGTTTGATGAATCATGCAGGTTTTTGGATGAAAATCGGAGGATTTTGGAAACTTGTTCGCCACAGCTTCAGAGAAGATCGACGAAAGAACTCGAAGAGATCGACGCAGGAGTGCTGAAGCAGGACCACCATCGATCGACGCCAACCGGCCGTCGATCGACGTTGCTTTGTCCTTCCCGTCGATCGACGAAGGATTGGCCGTCGATCGACGAAGTGTCGCGGGGCAGATCATATCTTTTCTGTTTTCTGAAGATAAACACATATCTAACTCCTAGATATGGTAGAATTCATCCACCACACTATAAAAGGGCTGAAGAATTCGAAAATCACAAGCAAGAGAGCAGGAGAGCAAAAGAGAGAAGATAATTAAATTGAGAGAAACTTCACAAGGAAGAAGAAGAAGAAGATCATTGGGTTTGAGATTGAATCTCTTGGGAAGATTCAACTTTCCTTTTCATCTTTTCTTTTCTTGTTCATTTTCTATGATGATTAAGATTAGAATTATGTGTAACTAATTGTCTTCTCAGATTCTAGGTTTTCAAACTATTAATGTATGCATGTTTTGATTAATTGAAGTTATTTTTCCTTTCCCTCATAGTTTGTGAAATCTGGTTTTATTCTTAATCTTGAGTATGTTGGCCACAAACTTAGGATTACTATTTGGAAATTAGAGACGTAACTGTAATAGTTTTCAATCGAAAGAGATTTTCACAATATAATTTGATTTCTTATCGTAACTGAAGAAAATAGATTGTAGGAATAAATCCGTAGAACTTTAGGAGTTAGTTAATTAATCTTGAGACCGACAGGAGATAGATAGTTAATTAATTTACTTTATGAATTGTCCAACAAAGAAGTTCATAATAGCTTTCTGATGTTCCACTGTGTAGAGGAATTAAAATTGGAAGATAATCAATTTGTTTATGCATGTCATACTTGATAGGTAGAAAAGCCTTCAATCTGTACTTCTTATCCATTAGGTTTTCCAAAGTAAATTTATTTTCAAAATTGTTTTCTTGAGATAATTAAATTTCAAAACCCTTTATTTTCAATTTTACCTATCCAGTACTTAAAGAACTCTTAAGTTAGTACTTAGGATTTTTCGTTGTTCCTTTCCTCGTGGGATCGATAATTTAATTTACCACTATATTATTAGCTTTGCTAAGTCGCGGGTTAAAAATATACGCGATCAATTAACAAGAATCCAGGTTTTATTATCATGTAAACTTTTAATTTCCTCTTTCATAGCTTCTATCCACAATCTGGAGTTTGATGACTCAACAACCTGTTTAAAGGTCTTTGGTTCATTACCATCAAGCTCTTCAAACACATTAAAGGCAAGCATAGCAAGTTCAAAGTCGTCAAACTTCCTATTCACAGTTTTAAGGCGTCTAACTTTGTCCCTAGCTAGATTGTAGTCAATTAAATCATGTTCAGACACAGGTTCATCATTACCAGCTCCACCTTGAATGTTATTATCATGTTCATATTCATAAATTTCATCATTTATACTCTCTTCCCCCTGAATGTTATCATGATTATACTCTTTAGCATTTAATGGAAGCTCCACCTCAGTTTGAGTGTTATTAAAAGGTAGAGAGGACACATAGAGGACACATAGAGGACACATATACGCGATCAATTAACAAGAATCCAGGTTTTATTATCATGTAAACTTTTAATTTCCTCTTTCATAGCTTCTATCCACAATCTGGAGTTTGATGACTCAACAACCTGTTTAAAGGTCTTTGGTTCATTACCATCAAGCTCTTCAAACACATTAAAGGCAAGCATAGCAAGTTCAAAGTCGAGCAGGCATAGAGGACACATAGCAAGGAAATTCAGCCTCATTAAATGTGACATCTCTACTTATTATCACTTTAAAATCAGAATCAGACATGTCACAGACCCTATACCCTTTAACACCTTCAGGGTATCGTAAGAACACACATTTCTTAGCTCTAGGATCTAACTAATCACCTTTTTGGTGCACATAAGCAGAACATCTAAACACACGCAAGTTGGAAAAATCAACAGGCTTTCCTAGAAAAATAGACTCAGGACACTTACCATTTAAAGGGATGGAGGGTGATCTATTAATCAAGTATGTTCCTATCATGATTGCTTCCCCCCAAAAGGATTTACTAAGGCCACTAGTGGCCATCATGCACCTAACCCTCTCAAGTAATGTCCTATACATTCTTTCAGCCACCCTATTTTGTTGGGGATTATAGGGGGCTGTTTTATGCCTTTTAATACCAAAGTCAGCACACAAATTATCAAGGGAAGCATTGCAAAATTCTAAACCATTATCAGTTCTTAAAACTTTAATTTTCTTTCCAGTTTGGTTTTCAATACAAGTTTTCCAAGTTTTAAAATGAGAAAACACTTCAGATTTGTGTTCCATTAGGAAAACCCAAACTTTTCGAGAAAAGTCATCAATCAGGGACAAAAAATACCTCTTCCCCCCTTGAGTGGGTTCACTAGAGGGTCCCCACACATCTGCATGAATATATTAAGAATGCAGGTACACTTAGACATATTTGGGGGATGGGAAGAGGGAAAACTAACTCTATGTTGTTTACCAAGCACACAAAACTCACAAAAAGGCATGCTTGTGACTTTATCTTTACCAAAAAGACCTCCTTATTCAAAATTTCAAGCCCTTTGTTACTCATGTGCCCTAATCTTTTGTGCTATAGGTTTGTTTTATCATTTTGAACATCATTCACAGAGTTAGCACTTAAAGCAGGTTCAACACAACAAACATAGAGGTTATTTCATTTTTCAGCTTTGAATATAACAAGGAAACCTTGCATATCTTCATCACACCCTTCCCCCACTTACCCTCTAGCCCTTCATCTTCTAGAGCAGCACAAGAGTGTAAATTGTAACACATATCAGGCGCATAGCTAACATTCCTAAGTGTGAACATGAAGCCAGTACCAAATTTCAATCTAATATCACCTATTCCTTCTACTTTACACCTTTTTTCATTTGCAAGAGAGATAAACCCATTTTCAACAGTTTTCAGATTCAAGAATAGGTGTTTATTAGGTGATACATGAAAGGTTCATCCAGAATCAACAAGCCAATCATTTTCACATAACTTGTTCATGCATGCATTAGCAGTGGGAAGGGGAAGAAAACATTCAACATTGGTGACCATGTAATCATCACCTAGGTTGTCTTTAGGAGCAGCATTAGCACTATTAAAACTACTCTCAGCCCTCTCTCTCTTAGGTTTAGTGCACCGCCTAATGTAGTGTCCCTTTTCCCCACAGTTATAACATTTTCTTCCTCGGTTTCTAGACTGAGACTTATTTTTACTACTATTCTGATCATTCTTTTTACCATGTCTAGAATTCCTACTTCTGGACCTCCCTCTGACATGTAGTATCTCACTATTTCCTTTATTTCTGCCCTTACTTTGTTTTAGGTCCTGCTCTTTACTTTCTAGACCATTAGTGACAATTTCTAAGGTAACTGTTGAAGGGTTTTTACGTGAACCGAATCACCAAAACCAAAACTGAACCGGATCGATCTATAGATATTGTCCATAATCAAATTCACAAAAACCCTAGCATGCTCCTATGAATTTGATGCATAATTGTGGATTGAGAGATTACCGTAATTCCGTAGTGTCTGTACCGATCTTTGCATTTGAATTCCAATATCCAATTCAACCACGCAATCCGATTTCTCTGCGAAAACAGAAATTAGAAAACTAACTTCTAGAGAAAATCGAAAATAAAGAAAAGGAAAGAAGAAATTTGTTGTTCTCCAGATGAGATCTTCAGATCTGTATCCCGGTGCTGGTCAGATCTACTACTGGTGAGGACTCCGTAGATCTGTGACTTGAGCAGGACCAGAATTTGAAAATTCTCCTCCTTTTCTCTTCTCAAAAATGGCGCCCACTCTCTCTCTTAGGTTTAGGCTTTTTCAACTGAGTTACAACTTATGAGAGAGAGCTGTCTATTTATAGACCTAGGGTTGGAAACCCCAATGGGCCATTTTGGGCTCAATTCAGCACACTTGTGGGGCCAGACCAGGGACCTAATGCAAATAATAAAGTGGGCCTATAAATTAATTAATTCCCATGTCCACAACCAGGACACAATTAATTAATTAATAATAATTTTTTTTCACCACAGAATTAATACTGACCTACCCCTTTATTACCACGTTATGAGAACGGGCTGCATTAATTGAGAATCCCCATATTTAAGGTTACCGGACATCCATTAATTAATTGGAGCCTCTGACAAGCTCTAACTACAATTAATTAATATCTTACAATTCCTGAGTAGTACCACTCAAACCTTATCACTCGTGCCAGAACTTAATCAGCCTGCAGGACTTTGGCACGATGAATGTTATTGAGCTCCTCAGGGAATATCCCCATCCTATTACTCGGATATGGTTACCTAAGTTCAGTCTCAGGCGGTACTACACGAACTGCTGTTACCCAAGATGCGGATAGACAAGCACGTTACTCAGGCTCTCCACTATGGCAAGTCAAGGCAACAGTAAACCCGTGCAAACCCTTGAACCTTCGTTAGGGTTTGGACTCAATGAATATAATGAGATCTTTTATTCGCTGATGTCAGACAGACGAATATATCTCACTGTGGTCCATCAATACGCCACCTCTGCATACCAGCATGTCAAGTAACCAAGACAGAATACTTATTCTGACAATGCCGCAGCCATCCGGACAGACGTATCCTCATACACCATCAATCTCCCACTTATACTCAAAGCATAACTAAGCTATTACAGAATATACAGTCCGTCTATCTAGTCTGCTATCTTTAACCACTATCAGTGGTCGGCATCCACCTCAGACCCAGCTCACGAATATGTCTTTCGTAAACTTTCTGCGGCAAGCTCTTTGTAAACGGATCAACAAGATTGTCAGCAGTGTCAATCTTCTTAATCAGCACATCGCCCCTCGATACAATTTCTCGTATGATATGGTACTTTCTCTCTATGTGTTTGCTTGCCCTGTGAGACCGCGGTTCCTTTGAGTTTGCCACCGCACCAGATTTATCACAATAAATTGTGATACTCCTCGGCAAACTCGGGATCATGCCCAACTCTAAATGGTAGTTCCGGAGCAACACCCCCTCTTTCGAGGCGTCGGAGGTGGCGACATATTCCGCCTCCATGGTGGAGTCAGCAATGCATTTCTGCTTTGAGCTCCTCCAAGATACAGCTCCACCTCCCAGGGTAAACACATATCCTGAGGTCCATTTCTTCTCATCCTGGTCCCCTTGGAAATCCGAGTCTGTATAACCCACAGGGCACAGATCCTCACTTTGATAAACTAGGCAGAAATTCCTAGTCCTTTTCAAATACTTGAGGATATGCTTTACAACAGTCCAGTGCGCCTGTCCAGGGTTAGACTGATATCTTGCTACCATGCCAACGACATAACAGATATCTGGCCTGGTACACAACATCGCATACATGAGACTACCCACAACCGAAGCATATGGTACAAGACTCATTTCGTCTTTCTTCCGCTGTGTCTGAGGACACTGCCCACTAGAAAGACGAACGCCATGTCGGAATGGCAGCAAGCCTTTCTTGGCGAGTTGCATGCTGAACCGGGCTATCACAGTATCCACATAGGATGCCTGAGATAAACTCAACATTCTTCTTTTACGATCTCGTAAGACCTTAATCCCAAGAATGTAGCCAGCTTCTCCCAGATCCTTCATTTGGAACTGTTCGGATAACCAAACCTTGATTTCGGACATCACTCCCTCGTAGTTTCCAAATAGGAGTATGTCATCAACATATAGTGCAAGGAAGACCATGCTCCCACTGACACAAAGTCAGTAAACACAACTTTTGTTTTCCAACTGTGCAAATCCATAGGATTTAATCACATCGTTGAAACATAAGTTCCACGACCTTGAAGTTTGTTTAAGTCCATACAAGGACTTCCTAAGCTTCCAGAAAAGATGTTCTTCGCCCTTGCTTATGTAACCCTCGGGTTGCTGCATATAGATGTCTCTACCTTCTTCAAGGTAACCGTTTAGAATAGCAGTTTTGACATGCATCTGCCAGATCTCGAGGTCCATATGTTCAGCTATGGCAAGGAGTATCCGGATGGATTTGAGCATGGCTATGGGTGAAAAGGTTTCATCATAGTCAATGCCCTCTTTCTGACTATAACCCTTTGCCACCAGCCTGGCCTTGAAAGCCGTAATCTTTCCATCCGCTCCTTTCTTTCTCTTGTATACCCATTTGCACCCTATGGCCCTAAAGCCATCCGACAAATCAGTTTTCTGGTATACATCCATAGCAGTTATGGATTCAATTTCAGAATCCATGGCGACACGCCATTTGGCAACATCCTTGTCCTGCACTGCCTCTTCGTAAGTCAATGGGTCAGAGTCCTCATGTCCGTCTTCCGGGCTCAAGTCCGAAGACTCACCCACGAACATGTACCTTTTCGGCTGGAAAATAACTCTCCCACTGCGACGAGGCATCGGTGTCGTGTCAGTAGTAGGTGCAGTGACTTGTGATCCTGCACCTTGCACTGAAGAACGTGTCTGTGGTGCTGTACCTCTCACAGGTGCACCCACATCTACACGTTCCCCTTCCCTTGTAATTGCATTCTCGTTCTCAATTTCTTGAAGAACGATATCACTCCTTGACTTGTGATTACTCACATACTCGTCCTCCAAGAATCTAGCGTTGGTGCTAACAACGACCTTTTGACTCTCAGGACAGTAAAAGTAACCACCTTTCGTTTGCCTGGGATACCCTATGAACAACATTACTTTTGACCTGCTTTCTAACTTATCAGGTTCCTTCGACAGTACGTGTGCCGGACAGCCCCATACTCTAAACTTGCACAAACTAGGTTTGCGACCAAGGAAGAGCTCAGAAGGCGTCTTAGGAACTGATTTAGAAGGCACCACATTAAGTACGTATGCTGTTGTCTCCAATGCGTAGCCCCAAAACGAAATTGGTAAGTTTGCATAACTCATCATTGACCTTACCATATCTGGAAGAGTCCTATTTCTTCTTTCAGCTACACCGTTTTGCTGGGGAGTACCCGGTGCAGTCCACTGGGATGTAATCCCATTTTCTGACAAATATTGCAGGAACTCGTTACCGAGGTATTCGCCACCGCGGTCAGATCGCAGCGACTTGATAGTTTTCCCGACCTTCTTTTCTACCTCAGCCTAGAACTCTTTGAATTTCTCAAAGCATTCAGACTTGTAGCGAAGCAGGTAAACGTATCCGTACCTTGAGTAATCGTCAACGAAAGTGACGAAGTACTCGTACCCTCCACGAGCCTGCGTGGACATCGGTCCACATAAGTCAGAATGGATCAATTCCAACACTTCCTTTGCTCGAGACTGACTAGCCTTGAAAGGCCTAGTTGACATCTTGCCCTCGATGCAGGATTCGCAGACTTGATAAGGTACAGCCCGACTAAGTCCAATGTACCGTCATCTGCAAGTCTCTGAATCCACTTCAAGCTGATGTGACCCAGTCTCAAGTGCCAGAGATATGTAAGATCCTTATCAGAAGAAGTAAGTTTTCTCTTCCTAGGATTATCAATTACGGATGAATTACATGCAATACTTGCGAACATATTTTGATCGAAGTAGCATAAAGAGTACAAATCAACACAACGGATAACATTGTTACTGCCAATGATAAAATCATAAATAACAAATATCCAAAAAAGGTTGATTAAATTTGTCCTGCCGATAAACCACGACCCACAAATATATTCTCAAATGTACTCAAAACATCAAAATATGAGGAAAGGAAAAACTCCTTGAAGCTCCGTCATAAAACGTTGCCTTCATCCAGTTTGGTATCTTTTTGCCATCACTCACCAGCCTTGTCGGCACGGTCCCCTGCAAAGTACAACAACATGATCAACAAGTCAGTGCTTACAACTCTAGAAGAGCAACAACTAACTCTAATCATGCTTACAGTTATACATGCAAATGGCATACCTTGTCCCTTGGCATTCGGACAATCCACCTTTCCGCATCCAGCACATTTGTTCTTCTTAGGAGTGACCTTGACTCTATTCCCCTTCCTAGACTTGCTATCATGGTTTGCGTTCCTGAACTTGCTCTCAGCACCGTCGTCTCCAATCTTAGAGATTGTCGAATCAGTGCTAGAACCGGACAGAACAGGCATCCGTGCTCGCATGGAAGACTGCTCCACTACAAGATCCTCAAGTAGCTCATGCAGAGCACACTCTCCATTTGTAGCAGCAACTACCCTAAAGTCATGATAGGATTCCGGAAGAGAATTGAGGATGATATCAATCTCTCCTTGCGCACTGATATTACCACCCCGCACAGTAAACTGTCTCATGAGATCAACCACAAACATCATGTGCTCAGTCACCGAACTATCCTAAACCATCTTCTTGCACACAAGATCGTGTACAAGCTTATAGTTAATAGTTCGCTCTACGTTCCCATAGGCTGTCAAGAGTTCCTTCCAGAGCTCTCCAGCCGTCTCGAGATACTCATACTTGTGCCTTAATCCTCTAAACAGGGAACCCGTGATGAGCCAAAAAGCAAACTCATCAGCATCCTCCCATCTATCATAGAACTCAAGCTCAAGCTCGCATATCCCTCTATGGGAACGCAACAGTGGATCCATGTAAAGAACATGTGCTTGATTTTTCAGATAAAGGACATGTTTGATGCAAAAACTCCATTCGGGAAAGTTTGGACCAGTAAGAGGATTGAGAGCAAGTATATGATCGACAGTAGACTTAGACATATCTGAAATAATAAAGAATCTTAAATAAGAACATACATGTTGAACTTCGAAAACAAATGCATTGAAAACCTTTTAATAAATCAAATACAAATGCTTTCCACTAATTGCCCAAGAGTTCCCACCACAAGCTACACTCGTAGACGTTTACGATGTCACCCTCAACCAGAACTGCTGGTTTTAAGCCCCAATCCATTTAATTTCACTACCATGTCAGGATGCTTTTGACACTAGAAATTAATAATTAGTGAAAACCTTAGACCAAGCCATCTCTCAAGAACAGGGATGCAATTCTTGCATTATATTCTAAGATGCTTCTAAGCAATTAACCACAAATTTAACTCCGGCCAAAAGAGACAGTTTAGCATGGCACGTAACCATACCGCACAGCCCTCAAAGCTTTTGTTATCTTTAATTTAAATCAATCCTAGAATACTTGTGAAA
>JAPKLW010007437.1:0-15063 GCA_026898455.1 Plectranthus barbatus | reverse complement strand
CCACTGCCAGAAGCAAGATTTAAGGAGTTGTGCATCAAACTCGGTCTTATGGAGATTGATGTGAGCCCCAATGATGAGGAAGAATGAGTCCCAGCTCTCATTCTGTTCTTGATCTTCTGGAGGACGCTGATTACGACTAAGTCCAAGCTCTTAGTTGTTTTCATTTAAGTGGTATCTCTCTCTATCAAGTGGTGTCTACTGCGGAATCTTGCCAGCATAGGCCATCAGTTGAAGCGAAATTGGGTCCCAGCTCCCAATTCCAAGAGAAGAGAAGATTATGCGGAATAAAATTGAGTCCAAGTGCTCAATTTTCCATCTTTCCAGTTGCCAGCTGATAACTGATGGAAGTTTGCCATCAGCCAGCACTATCAGCAAGTGGTATCAGTTGCTAACTGATGAAGAGGCCAACCAGTTAGGGGGAAGTATGAAACTGGTATATACAACTGATGACCAGTCATACCAGCTGTCTCAGAAAAGGCGGGATTGTTCAAATCCAAGTAGCGTGTACAGCTCTCAGAAGTTAATGCGGCATTTAATGCCACATTTAATGCGCACAGCGTCTGCGCAGTGCGACGTTTGGTTGCCACCAATCGCTGAGCGCCACGTCAGCTACACGACGTAGCCCACGTCAGCACGTCCGCGCACGTCGCACAGGAAACCGGGCCTGCTGATGACCGTCGATCCCCGCTTGCTGAGCGTTGATCTTGATCGTCTGATCCTGCATGGACTTGGGTATAAATACCCGATGCCTTTTCGACGGAAAAACCTTTTACGATCGTTTAATTTCAGAAACCTTACTCTCTCAAGCTTTCCTTAAGATTTCTTCTGAAATTATGGCTTCATCTTCCCGACAACCAGATGATAACCCTCCATCTCCATCTACATCTTCTTCGTCTGGTTCACCAGACTTACCAGTCGCAGAAGCCCACATGCCGACTTACACTGGCATCACGCAGATGGACGATGTAGACTACACTCTTCCATTCGCCCGCCTGGTTCAGTTGAACAAACCAGCGACCAGGGCTCAACTCTCGAATGCGCAAATCAGGGCGGCGCAAGTTCAGAAAGAAAAAATTCTGAACGAGAAGCTGGCGCGCAAGAATTATGGAGAGGAGTTGATCGAGATGATCGACCGGGAAGGCCTTCGACAATATCTGACGGCAAGACCCGAGACCTTCCATCCGCATATGGTGGCGGAGTTCTATGCACGGGCCGTGATTGCTGACGGGAAGAAGTCCTTCACCACTTCCGTCTTCGGCCATCTGATCACTGTCAGCGCCGAATACCTCGCCAACTTGTTCGGATTGAGGAACGAGGGCATGGAGATAGCCACCTACTTCCACAACGATGTAGAGGAGTTCAGGAGGCGGTGGACTCAGTGGAAGAGGGAGGGGGTGACGAGTTTTCGCACTGGAATGCGGAAGTCGGAGATGGACGACTGGTGGCAGATGGTGTGCGACATCGTCGTCAGGATGTTGCAATGCGAAGTTGGCTCATATGCTGAGTTGAGCCTGCGCAAATTCTCCGTGATGTGCGCGCTGGTGGATGGAGTGGAAGGGAACTGGGCCGAGTTCTTTTTCGGGAGACTGCTGGAGAATGTTGACCGCAACATCAACATTCCAATTGATGGGACGTTCACTCACTCCGTATCCTTTGGGCTGCGGATCAGCCATATTTTGGAGATGGAGATTGGAGATGGAGTGGACCAGGGGGAGCAACTGGTGAGTTCGGATTTCATTCCGCCCACCAAGGAGCAGGCAAAGCTGCCCCGCCCTGACTACCATAAGCCGCGGAGGCTGAAGGGCAAGACAGCAGTCGACCCAGCTGAGGTTGTTTCTGAGGAGGACTCGGAAGACCTGGGAGAGCAAGTGCCAGCTGTGGCTCTCCCGCTGACAGCTGAGGCAAGGGCAGCGCTGAAGAGGAAGATGGAGACGGAGTCTCTCTTCGAGACCATGGAAGGCGCGGTGGCTGAGGCGACTGGTATTCACCCTCGAGACGTACAACTTGTACCAGTCACCAAGAAGCCCTCCCGCAAGAAGCCCAAGACTTCCCAGCACCAGCAGCCACCATCAGCTGTGGCATATCACCCCGAATCTGGGAAGATCTCCATCCCAGTCAAGAAGTCCGTTCTGGGCCTGACTGAGGAGGAGACGCTGGAGAAGATGACTCGCAAGCACAAGCGAGTCATGACCAAGGCGCAGAAGGCTGAGAAACACGCCAAGAAGGCAAGGAGTGCTTCCTTGGTAAGGAAGAAGCAGCCCAAGTCCAGGCTCCGGGCTCTGCTGGCAAAGCAGAAGAGAGAGGCGGAGCTGGCGGCCAGGGATGAGCGCTTTGCTCAGATCAAAGCTGAGACTGAGGCCAGGCGCCAGCAGGAAATAGAGGCTCAACTGAGGCTGGCGACCAGGGGCAAAGGAAAGGCGTTCGAATCCACAAGTGCAAGGCCACCAGCACCAGCACCAGGCGAAATCTTATCTGAAGAAACATTTGAACGCCTGCTGGTGATGGGCGCTGACAAGGATGTACTATCCCTTGTGGATGAGTACCAGCCGGAGGAGGAAACCGCTGATGTCCCTCCACCCGTGCAAGGGGGTGGTGGAGGTGACGACGTCCCACTGGCCGCGCAAGGGGGTGCCAGTGGAGGAGAAGAAGAGCGGGCGACCACCCCGGTACAACTGGCGAGCTCCTCGGATGTCAGTTCTGAATCCGAGGATGAAGAGGAACCAAAGGCTGAGAAGCCAGAGCAGGAGCCAGCTAGGGAGGTGGTGCATCACTCAATGGTGCAGAGGATGGAGCCAAGGGATCTGTTCCCAGACTTTGATGCTAAGGCTCAAGTTTCTGCCAGTCGCCCCCGATCCACAGATGCCTCGACATCAACTTCTGGGCGACCAGCAGCATCCTCAACATCACCAGTTAGGCGTGCACGATCTGAAAGGCGTCCTTACATGCTCTGCATCCAAGAGCATCAACTGGTTGATGAGGATACTTTCCAGGCTCGAGTGACAGGAGTGCACCGGTGGGAGCAGCGCGGGGAGATGGCATTTCATAATTCAAGAGTGCCAGAGCCATCTGCATTCAACATCATACCTCTCAGCGGACTCCCCCACCAGTCGGTATATGCCTCCAGAATCACTGCTTGGTGCCTGCCCCTGCAGCCAGTGGAATATTACAACTTCACTCTCTATGAGTATGCTGAGAACATCGCGGTGGAGGTGGAAAATGCCGTCAATGACGAGATAATATCCAGCTACCGAAGGCTCTGGAGGGTGGATCCGGAACTATGTCTGGAGTTCCGGAGATGGAGGATTTTTGACAGATGCCAGCGCCTGCTGACTGTGGAGAAACGGGCGGTTCTCTATGCCAGGCTGGGTCTTGGCTACTGGAGAGCGGAGGAGGACTGGGCAAATGCTTTCATGGGCACCGATCCTGAATGCCACCAGCAACTGTCTACAAGGAGGATCCAGCGCCGTTTGCTGAAGATTGCAGAGTATAGGCGGTTGACTGGAAGCTCCGGCCTCCCGCCACGGCAAAAGGTCAAGTTACCTTTCCTCCAGTTCCAAGTCAGCAGTCGGGGGTACCAGCTGACGTACGCGCTCCGATGCCTCAGAGTGCCGGTTACCCTCCCAAGGATCCCTCCCTATCATGCTATTCTGTTCGACATGGCTGCCTGCGCCTTGCTGGTAGACCATATTGTGGAGGAGGATCCTTCTCGTGGCTTGTGGCTGACCCTTGCCGTCCCTCATGTTCCTATTGTCTCGGGCGATCTCGTCCCTGATTCTATGGACTGGCAAGTGGTGGAATTCACTGAACAAGTCCAGCCAGCTCCAGCAGCAGTGCTAATGGTGGAATCAGCTGAGGAGCCAGCTGAGGAAGTACAAGTAGAGGCACCAGCAGCTGCTGCAGTGCCAGCGGAGGAGCCAGCCCCGATGGAGATATCAGCTGCATCTGAACCAGCAGCGGCTCCTTCCGCAACTGATGTGCCTTCCTCTTCCCTTACAGTTTCAGCACAGCCTCTCTCCGAGGTCCATCCGCCTGCGCAACTGCTTGATCTCATTGATGCCAGGATGGACCAGCGCTTTTCCTCCTACCGAGCAGAGATGGCGCAACAAATGGAGACTTTCACCTCTGGGGTGAACTCCTTTTTGGTGCGGATCCAAGAGGGGGAAGATGCGCGAGCACGTGCCGAGGCTGAGAGGTTCCGTCTTGCTGAAGAGGAGAGGAGGATAGCTGCTGAGGAAAGGGAGAAGAGCAGACAAGACATGGCGGCTCTTACTGAGATCTTGAGGAACCTAGCTAATCGAAATCAATCTCCTGGATCTTCTTCTCAGCCATAGGTCCTGTGCTCTTCATTTTTTTTGTGTAAGTAATTTTGTACCAGTCTAGACTAGTCAGTTGTTCTTCCTGTACTTGTAATTTCACACCATTAATGGATTGACTACTGACGGGTTGACGACAATTTCTCATTGTCCAACTAATGTCTACTGATCTTTTACTTACCAGCTGAACTTACACATTTTGTGTAATCAGCACCAGCACTCCATTTGATATTTTTTAAATTCTAACCTGGCTCAGATTCTTACTTCATAATTTAATCGAGCAATATCTCTCCCAGTTTGAGGGGGAAGATCCTTAGGTTAGAGCTGATGTGAGGAAGTGGTTTCATGGGTTTAGATCTGATAGGTTTACTTGTAAAACCCAGAAATACTTTGTAACTTTCCTCATCAGCTGAGTGCTCGCTGGTTAGGCTTTGATCGCACCAAAAAGGGGGAAATTGTTGGGAAAATTATCTAAGTTTCCCTTCCCCAGTTGATAGCTTAGATCTTTGATTTGGTGTTTAAGTGTTTTGGTGGATCAAATCCTAAGTCCAACCAGCGTCAGTTTGTCTCTAGAATAGCTCTAGTCTCAAATGTAAAGTCCTGTTTAGGTCTTTTGAGTTGTAAGTCGTAGCTGATCAAGACTCATGCTGGCTACTGTTCACCAGCATGAGATGTGCTTACCAGTTGAGAGAAGTCTCACCAGCAGACGACTGACAGACCCATACTGACACTGTTCATCAGCATGGAGTCAAGAGCTAATGACTGGCTACTGTTCACCAGTTGGAAGGATTTCATCAGCAGGAGGCTGACAAATTCTACCAGCAGAATACGTGTTCTGGCTGACACTATTCACCAGCGGTGAAGCCACCAGTCATGGGAGATTCCAAGAAAGGGTTAACATCAGACAAATTGGTAGACTAAGATTGTGCAAGCGCTAAGTCACCAGCAGAGACTGCCAGCACAAGATCACCAGCACGATCTACCAGTCGGATGTTACCAGCAGAATTGAAGATTCGCTCTCCCAGAGTCTTAGAGACAAAAAGAAGATTCGTCTGAGGAATATACTGACAAAGTAAGACTTTAAGGAAGGATATCCTTAAAGTCTATCAGTTCAAGACACCAGTTCCAATTCCTCGTACTGACGAATAGAGCCGTTCTGACACAAAGAGGTCTGTGTCAGAAAAAGCGGACACAAGCATGGCGCTTTCCGGAAATTCCTACCTGCCGCCGTCAGAAGGACATGCGCGGACAGAGACCATTCCGGATGTGTCCAAACGGCTAGAATATTTGAATGGGATCCCTCTGCTATAAATACCTGGGATCCATCAACATTCAATGTTCTTGGCCAACTCTTCACCTACCGAAAGACTGAAATTTATTACGCTCAAGCAAGTAAAAGCATACAACTTTCGAGGCCTTTTTCTAAAGGCTATCCGTGTGTTGATTTATTCAAACACGAGACTTCAAGCTTCCAGCTTGTAAGTTACAGACCTCGCTTGGTGTTCCTTCTCTTTCTGAAGAAGAACATAGCAGCTCTAGAGCCAGCCAGCTCTTGAGTTATTACGGGCAGTTTGCCATAGAGGATTTACGTTCTTGGGAGAACTCAACACCCAACCAGTCAGAGGAGGAGGTTGAAGTGACGTGCTCGCACTCTATCCATCTGACGAAGAGTTGAAGAAGGACAAGGACCGGGAGCGGTTGATCCAGTGGACTGGTAGACGGGGCATTTACCAGCTGGAGATAGATCGTAGGAACTTTGTACCGGATTACTCTTATAGTGAATTTCCAGTGAGTCGACTGGATAGTGGACGTAGATCAGTTGATCGAACCACTATAAAAATCCTTTGCCTTTATCTGCTTTCAGTATTTAAATTTGTATTTGAAACCCAGCACCCAAGTGCTGGTGTATATCTGAAAACTGATATAACTGTGCAAACAAGGCTAAAAATATTCTAAGTCTTGAGCTACCAGCTGACCAGCCAGTCGCCAGTCAGACTGAGTACTCATAGTGCCAGTTGACTTACCAGCTGACAAGGTCCCAGTCAGCTGAGTAACCAGCAGAGTGCAAGAAACGAACAAACACATTTTCCGCTGCCAAGTTATACCCTGATAAACCGGGACCAACAGGGTTGTTTTAGAAGCACCCGACTTCTAATTCTGAAGAACCTGCTTCGTAGTTCGAACTATTTCATAGTTCGAACCACTCATTCTTAAAAAATCCGAAGAATCTGATTTTTCGTTCGAAGCACCCACCTCCATTTTCAAGGACGAAGGACTTTCGAGCTCGAAGCACTTTATCACTGAGGGTAAATTTTTTTACTCAGAATACTCTTTCAAATCAATATCTTGTGTATGTTGCTTACCATGACAGGGGGCTTCTACGCAAAGCACTAAAGATGTTCTCAAAGCAACCATCTAAAAAAAAGTTCGAACAAGTCATTATTCGATAAATGAGCTAAAACTAGAACAGTTCGAATCAAAAAAATTGTTCGAACTAAACTTATTCGAACACGAAGATTGTTCGAATTTTGTTTTAAAATTGGTTCGAACACGAAGATTGTTCGACCATAGAAAAAAAACAAAAAAGCTTTTAAAGGCAGTGATGCCCTTGGCCGAGTCAGCCAACACTTTCTGAGGAACTTAGGATATTGAAGTCAAAAGAACTTCTATTTGCACAGTTCCTCGATGACTACAAAATTGAAATGAATAACCCAAGAAACAGGCAGGGTGTGTTTTGGCGTAGTATGCTCATGGGCTCAGGGTCGCTCCCCGCCTGATTTGTAAAAACATACATATCAAAATTTAAAATCCTGCGAAGAACATTCTTTGTAGACAGGTCGGGCCTAACCGGCCATGAACTTAGGGATAATCGTAAGTCAAACTATTAGCTTTGCAGATACACCCGAAAATAAAACATTTCCTAAAACTCGTAGAGCTATGTCTCACGATACAAGAAACACTCCACCTCCTGAACATCTTCGGACTACGGTTCGGGGTAGGGAGATATTTTTTCTTCTTTAATTTTTTGCAGAAAAGTGAAGTGCTCTAAATCAAGAGACCAACTACTTTGGCTTCGCCGAACTCCAAAGCAGTTTGGACGATAGCTGAGAGGCTATTTTTATGACCAAAAAATGTGCAAGCCCATTTTGGAGTCCATCAAAGAAGAAAGCCCAAAGAAGAAGCACAAAAATACAAAATAAATGTTCTAAGGCAAGCTCTTCGGTCAACTACTTTCCAGGCCGAACTACTTCTAGGCCGAACCACTTTTGGGCCGAATATAACCATTCGAAGAGCTATCATTCGAAGAACTATGTTCGAGGAGCTGTCAGTTCGAGGCAATGCCTTGGACGAACCAATCTCTCCGTGTTGACCGAAGGACACCTGTTCGAAGAGATGTATCACAGTTCGAAGAGGTGCAGTTCGAAGAGATGTCTCAGCTCAAGGGACACGACTTTTCAAAGAAGCCATTCACGAATGGATGTCTCATTTCATTAAGGGACACTAGTCTTTTCATTTATTATAAATAACCCCTCCCATTAAAGAGGAGGGGGTGATTTCCAAGACATTCAATGTCAATCAAATTGTATTAAAAATATCATTAAATAGAAAAAATATACACCCCGGGTGTTTGTTCTATGATTTTCCTTCTTTCTACTTTTTGATATTTTTCACCCATTAACAATTTGTATTGTATTATATTATATTATATTAAATATAATCATGAATAAAATTACATATATATTAAAGATTTGCAAAAAAATTTAAGATATATATAAACTTTGTTAATTAAGTTTTAATATTATAAAATAAAAAAATCGTATATTTGATTTGCGCATCGCGCGAGTGCAAATCTAGCTTATATTTAAATAAGTAATAGTACAAAGTGATAAAGGTTGAATCCTGCGCAGCATAAACACAAAAAACATAAAGTCCTAGTTCTACAAACACCAAAAAAATAAGAGATTTTGAGAAAAAATAACTCAAATTTAAATTATGTGACGACTTTAGCACAAATAGCAGACTCCTAGACTTTAGATAGCAAATAAACTAAAAAAAATAAAAAAATATAAATCCCTGGAGAATATCAACGAGAAACGGAAAAGAAACAGTATGTTTAAAAGTTTAACATGGTATTTGTTAGAGTTACACATTGTGATATTATCAATATCCTTCCACAGAGGTTGTGTGTCTTATCATCGCCAACCTCTAGTACTAGTTGATTAAAAATTATACTAATTCATTTAATTGCTTATATTTTTCACACGAATGGTTTTCGATCCATAGTACTTAACTTTGCAAGACAATGATTAGATTAAAACATCCAAGTTTTATAGTCAGAGAACCTCACTCTTGTGTTCCTAATTTTGTAACTTGAAAATAAATCACATTAGAAAACAAACTCTAACAATAACATATAAACTTTAACAGACAAAAGTAAGAACTCATTATTGAGGGGAATTGCACATCCTCTGGGCTTTTCAAAGAAATGAAAATCTTTCAAAATCTAAAGCCTTGGTAAGAATGTCTGCTACTTAGTTCTTAATTAGAACATATTTCTGAGTCACTAAATTCTTGTCCACTAAATCACGAATGAAATATTGCCTAAAGTTAGTGTGTTTAGTGCGTGATTGATGAATAGGGTTTTTCAAAATCTCAATGGCACTAGCATTATACATAAAAGTGTTAGAGTTTCAGGCTTTGTACCGTAATCATTTAACATTTGTTTCATCAAGAGTAGTTGTGAATAACACCTTGAGATTTTTGTGTACTTCAATTCAGCTATTGAAATTGATGTACACTTTTGGTCCTTATAGCCCAATAACACCACATTATCACGTATTTGAAACCAGCTTCCTCTTGTATCCTTTTTATTGTCAACTTCACTTTTAGCTTTCCTCAAATGTGACTCCTCAAGGCAGATTTGATACCTGTCACTTACAGCAATACTCGAAAATAAATTTGGGTGATTTGCAGTAAAGTAAATAAGGCCACTTATAATCCCTTCAAACAATGTTAATTTAACACTAACATCAACAAAGTTTTGAGCAGTTTAACATCAATTCTCGTTAGAGTTCTCTTAGGTTTTTTAGATTCTAGACAAAAATCATTCCATTAACCTTATAAATACTTGTTCTGAGATATAAAGGCATTCCTTTATAAATTCGAAGTCATATATAATGGATATATTTATGTGTCATACTCATACAAATCATATCAGCCATAAATTGATCAAATGGATTAACATGGACAATGACAAAGGCATCAAACACACAGTCATTAACATAAATTTGGATAATGATAAAAATAACACATAAAGTGTTATCAACATTTTCTATTAAGCCAGTGATCTCAATGATAAATTGGATGAGAAAAAAGTATCGAGCTTGTGGTGCATGTAAAATCCTTTTCAGTTTGTAGATATGGTCATATACAAGTCGATCCTCATCCTTTAAATGTTTAACATATATTTTTTCACTAAGAACAACATTTAAAAAGTTACTTTCAACATCCATCTGAAATAAGACAAAGTTAGAAACACAAGTATCAATCGAATAACATATCAATTTTAAAATAATTAAAGTATATATATAATGAATGTCCTTTATCAGTATATATGCTTGTGCTACTAATCTAAACTTATTCATCACAATATTCTTAGGTGCATGAGATTTAATAGATGTAAACATGAGATTGTCATTTAAATTCTCAAAAATATCCTTAGGTTCATGTTGAGTTAGTGAATCAGAAGACATATACCATAGTCATCTTCAGGAATGTTGATGTTAGACTTCTCATTCTTTGACAAATCAATATCATTCTTTGGTCTAGGTACATGTGCAGTGTCATTTAGTGCTCGTTGATAGTCCTTTACTTTTACTCTTGTTCATCTTCTAGGTTTTTCTCTCTTTTGTCGGTTGATAATATTATGATAGAGTCTTTCAGACATGCGAGATGGAAATGGAGGAATTCCAGCAGCTTTCAATCCTTCAGAGATGGCCTTTAAATCGCCTGGATCATATGGATTATTTGAGTTGTCAAACTCTCCTGTGAAGATCTGAGCAACTGGGTTTTTTTTTTCAGGATTTCTTCAGTTTCCTTGTCAAACAGGATGTCAAACTTTGACCTCTTGTCTCTAACAGATGGACTGTCAGACTTTTTTGTAGGGTTTGGCTTTGTAGGTGAGGGTAGTGTTTCCGAATGTTGTGGATGAGGTGAGTTAGGACTTTCAAGAGAGGGTTCAGTGGTTTGCATTGTTGTGGGTTCAAATAAAGAGTCGGATAAAGAGTTTGAGATTTTTGGTTGCACAATAGTGTCGGACTATGAGATTTTGGGAGTTTCAAGTTCAGGTAGTTTCATTTATTTGTTAGAGTAAGTTTTTGGAGTTGAAGTTAGACTTAGGAGAAGTTTAACATTTGTATTTATTGTAGGTTCACTGACACTTTTTATGAGCCGGAACATGTCATCATCCCCTTTCTTGTTTAGAATAATCCCTGCATTATCAAAAATAACATTCACATACTCTTGAATGGTCTGGACATGTGAGTTAGATGTTCGATAAGCTCTACTATTAGTGAAATATTCAAGGAAAAATCATCATTGTACCTTAAATTAGACATCATAAGATAATCATGATCATCTAAAATATAACAAACACATTTACATATCTAAGGTTTGGCTTATTCCTTTTCGAAGATTCATAAGGGATCATTTTAGTACCTTGACTTGGATGAACCATATTCATTAAATAACAAGATGTGTTATTAGCTTTAACAAACAAACTTTCAAAGTGTAGAATTATCTTAACCATTTTCTGTAAAGTCCAATTCTTCTTTTCAATAACACTATTATGTTGAAGAGATTTATGAGCATACAAATCAAGAGAGATACATTTACTTTCACACAGGTTAGAAAACTTTTTTAGCCAGGAAAGCAAATCATATATTTCTCTCATAAACTCAACTCTAACAGATATAGAAAGGTTATCAAAACTCTCAATTTCTATTGATTCTATTAATTTTAAGAAATTTGCAGTATAAATCATGCTCATAATAGAATGAGATGACCTTGTCGCTTACCTTTCAGAAAAAAAATCACAAACCTTATAAGTGTTGAACTTTAGTTTAGATATGTTTTTAGCACCGGTATGTTTGAGTAACTTCTGGATGCTTCTAACATTTATGTGACTGATCTTTTGATGACATATGCCATCTTCATGAGGCTTGATTAAGGAGTATTTCCGATTTTGATTAACCTGAAAACATTTGTTAAATGACTGGAGTCCGTGAAAATCTGGTATGTTGAGAGTTTCTTTTCCTGTCACAAGTCTAACATACCTATTGTCTGAGTACCATGCAACTGCAACATTAGTCCTCAACAAAGTATAATCAAAATATATCTCATAACATTGACTAATATTATCAGATAGGCTAACATTGTAAAACATCATATTCTCATCAGCAACTTGTTGAGTGCACAAAAGTTTAACATAACTTAGTCTCTGACACAAACAAGACTTTAACTCACATTCAGACTTTCTACTAGCAGTAGAAACTCACATTCATAGCAGTACCTTCCTTAAAGATATTAACTATATAATTTTCGTACTTAAATAATATAGGATATGTAAAAAATAATTTGAAAAATCTTAGACTATTGGCATATGAATGTCTTATAGAAACAATTACATCAAGTTTAAATCTATCAAACACCAAATCAGCCAAGAAAACTCTAAATCTTAACATACATACCTCAATTTCCCTTTGTATTAAGAACTCTTTGAGTTTAAAAGAGATATCTTTATCTTTGACAAATATAAATTTCTCTTTTTCTTCTCACGTTCTTTATCAACAAGGTTGTAAAAAATGGATGATTTGTTTAACAACCTTATGGATATCTTAATTATTTTGTAGATCTTGAATCCTGTAATTGTAAGAATAGCCATAAGATATATTATTTATTTTGGTCATTTCATACCTGTTAGTAACATTCTCTGACACGAGAGTGTTGGACGAAGGTGCAACATTGTCATTGTCGGAGCTACTATTTTCAGAAATTTCAGCTTTATCATCAACATGCTCCTCATCTACACATTCCTCTATTCTCCAAGAGGACATAACATAGAGGGGATCTTCAGCATTTGAGTATTTTTTTGTGAAGATGTCACTTAAAATTGTTGACAAAGTTGATGTTGATGTTGAACTTTTCCCCCCGAATTGTGGCCTGATAATTTCCTCGAACTTGTTGATCCCTTTGGTTTGTGTCATTTGATTAAATTGATCTTTGTCCAATAGATCATCATCTAACTCTTCTTCAATTTCTTCTACCTTTGGGATGTGGGTTGGACTTGTATCTTTAACATCTCTTGAATTGAAGGTTAAGCTCTTGATTTTGTCCTCCGATTTTTATTCCACCAATTTCAATTCAGATATAGACAAAACACTTACCAAATCTGCAATCTTCAAAGTGCTCTTGTGTTAAAGTTAGAGATTATCCTTTCACTTTGCGTCTATTGTCGTTCCGGATTGATTGACACCAACATCTTATCTGAATTCTTTAGATCTGGTATTGACACTTTTGGAGGTATCCATCCATCTATCACAGCACCCCATGTTTTTTCATCCAATGACTTGATGTACATCTTCATTCTTGACTTTCATAGATAGTAATTGTCGCCATAGCTATCAAAAATGGGACGTCTACTTACTGAATTTCTTGAGTCCATTGTAGTAAATTTGCCCTGCAGGAACTTACTACTTAGTCCGTTTTGTAGAGGCTCTTGATGTCAATTGAAATAATTTCGTGCCTGAATTTACTACTTTAACATAAAGAGTTAGTACATAAGATAACTAACATATATTGCAACATAAAACTTACTCAAAATAAATTGTCACAAGTTTATTTCTAAACTTGTGAGTACCTTACCAGATGTATAACACTATGAAAACCAATTACACATATATGTTAAAGTGATGCTCAAGTTTAACAGAAGTGTGTTAGTGTTAAATATTTAGAAAAGTTTAACAGGTAAACACAGAATGAAGTACGCAACGGATTTAAAATATGTTTTGTGATTTATTGCTAAACCCTAGAGTCTCTCATGGCGAAATTGATTTCGCTAAAATAAAATTGAGTTTTACATAGAAAATTAAAGACAACAATGACTCAAATTTATTCTAAGTTCACTCCTTAGAATAAATTCGATTGCAATACTTACTAACCAACCTAAACGACACCAGGCAGCACTTCTTCAATCGTTGGATTCACTCTCTAGAGATCGCCTCTATGCTGGTATGGTGGTCTTCGAATAGTATGGAGTAGTAAGGGTGAAGGGCTGAAAAGTTTGAAGAACTTCTCGTAGGATTTAGAATAGAATCAATCGCTCAACCTCTTCAATCTTCAGTCTTCCTATTTATTAAGTCTTAGAGTGCACGTACACCGATCCCACATCCTTGAGGTCGTGGGTCGCTCTCTTTCCACGTCCACTTGCTCATTTACACAAAATAGAAGCTCCACAATAGCTCACATGGGTGGTGGTTTGAATCGTGGAGGCACTCCTCTTTATTTTACCTAGAATAATAGTAAATATAATAATATATGGTTAAGATACATAATATGCACGACCCTTGAAAAGTAGGACCTAAAAGATATAGAATTAGGGTTGAGATATTCGTCCCTAAAAGTTAGGAAACGGTTGTAACCAACTCCTAGCAGACAGTGAAAGTATAACATTAACATGTTTGTGTCAGACTTCGATGTTAAACATAGAAATGTTTAATATCCAAAATCTCTAACACTATCAAAATGAACTTTTTTTTATTAAATCGATGCTCAAACCCTATATTTCTTTTAGTGATTTTTTTCACTCATTACTTAACGGAGAAAATTTCTCCAATTTTATACTGAATTATCTGATTCGGAATAATGCGGGGATCTGCTGCCGGAGGAGTTCTAGTGCAAGCAAACGGATGGTCGTCAGTGGTGGTGCAAGCGGCGAGCGATGGACGGATTAACACTCTGTGATATTCATTATTTACAAGGGAAGCACTGTCAGCATTGGCAGAAAGTGTCGAACTCGCTCAAACTGGAGAGGAGTGTGAGTAAAAAGATAGAAAATAGTAATGATGAATGCAATCATAGGGTTCAGAATTTGACGAAGAAGATGGTGGTGACGACGACAGCGACGGAGTGGAGGTGGAGGAAGTGTATGTTATAGGCGTTGGATGAGGCTTTGAGGAGATGAACTTGAACCAAGGTGATTTGCATTTAGAGTTGATCATGGGGTTTCTACACACTCACGTGGAAATGAGAGAGAGAGAGAGAGAGAGAGAGAGAGAGAGAGAGAGAGAGAGAGAGAGAGAGAGAGAGAGAGAGAGAGAGAGAGGATTGCTTGATAGTGGAGAAGACAAAAGTTCCCTTAATAATGTTAAATAAGGAAAATAAAAATTACTCCCTCTATCCCATTGAAGTAGTCCCATTTTCCATTTTTGTTTGTCCCATAAATTAGTCTCATTTTCCTAAAATAGCAAATTTTTTCACACTCACCAATAAAATATTAATTCCACTACACTCACAACCCTTAATCTTCGTGCCGAAAAGAAATGGGACTACTCTAATGGGACGGAGGGAGTATTAATAAATAATTCAAGTTTAAATGTGAGCCAGATGATTAAGAAAATGAGTGACTATGATTTGGTCTCATATAACATATGAGAGATATGTAACATATGATTACAACTCTCTCTCTCTCTCT